>ML779941.1:138479-155608 GCA_009831015.1 Picea engelmannii
GATTTGGTTATAGCCACTAAATCCATCTAGGAAGGAAAAATATTTTTTCCCAGCTAGTGAATCTAAGACTTGATCTATGAATGGTAATGGAAAATGATCTCTAAGTGTTGCTTTGTTCAATTCTCTATAGTCTACACAAATTCGCCATTTCCCATTTTTCTTAGGTACAACAACTAATGGAGAAACCCATTGACTATCAGAGATAGGGTAGATGAATCTTACCTTTAATAATTTTTGTAATTCTTTTTTGACTACCTCTTTCAATATTGGACTCATTCTTCGTTGTGGTTGTCTGAGAGGTCTTATGTTATCATTTGTGTAGATATGATGAGTGCAAGTTTCAAGATGAATCCCTTGCATATCAGTATATTCCCAAGCAAATGCTTTATGATATTTCTTCAATAGTGCAATCAATTGTTCTTCCTGAGATGGTTCAAATTTTGTGTCAATATTCAAATATTTCCCAGGACTAATTTCAATTATCTTGCTTTGAGCATTTGCCATAGAGATAACTGGAAAAATGTCATTAAATGTTGACTCTAAAGAATGAATTGTGCAATTTTCTTGAAAAGTTTGTCCTAAGATCTCATCTGCAGCAATGTATTTTGTGTCTCTTAATTCTTCCGAGATATCTGGTTCAGAAATGAAATAGTCTAATAGATCTTCATTATTTTCCTCCCTAAAATCAAAGGCTTGATTAATACTTAAAATAGGTTGAACTAATTCTTCATGTTGTTGCTTTGTTTCATCAAGCCAAGGTAATTGATCTATTACATAAGGTTTTTGAGCAGGAGGATAAAGTGTGATCTGTTTCCTTTCAGTTCCATGTGAGATAATCATATTCCATGTTCTACAACCAATGAAAGCATCAACTGTGGCCAACCAAGGTCTCCCAAGGATCAATGGATGGCCTCCTAGATTAGATTTTGGTTGAAGGACCAGGAAATCTACTGGATACTCCCAAGAATCCAAAGAAACTGTGATATCTTCAAGTATACCTTTGGGAACTACTTTAGATCTATCAGCCAATTCTAGGACCATAGTGGTTGGTCGAAGATTTTGCAGATTCAAATATCTCATTGTCTCTAATGTCACCACATTGATAGTTGCTCCTAAGTCAATTAATGTTTTAGAGGTTGAAAAATTGTTGATTGTTATTGTTACCATTGGAATTCTTGGGTCAACATATTTTTCAATTGAAATGGTATTTGACATTAGGCCTGCTAGATTTCCAATTACATGAATTATTGGTGGATCTTTCCTTATTTTATTAATTTTCTTTGAACATAATTCCTTAATTGCTTTTGTATAGATTGGGATATCCTTAATAGCTTGCAATAAAAGAATTTTCACACAGACATTTCTTAATTCATCTAAGACATCAAACTCAGGAAGAGAGATTGGTAATTTCTGTTTAACCAACCTTTCTGGAAAAGGAGGTGTTTGGGTATTTAATGTTTTACTCTTCTGGATTTGATTGTCTATTGGTAGCTTTTCTGTGCTAGGAATCTCCTCTTTTCCGATTTGTTTTTCTATGATAACAGGAGAATCCTTTGTTAGAACTTTCCCAGATCTTAAGTGGATATTTTGAAGAGGAAGGATTGAGTATGATGGTCCTTCATCAATGTTATACATGGGTTTTTCCACTTTATTATTGGGATTGGAGATTGGTTGGGATGGTAGTTGAGTTGGTCTAGGTGGAGGTTGGTTAGATGGTAGCTGGAGTTGTTGTGGTTGTGTTAGTTGTGGTGCAGGTTGTGATAACTGAAAATATGAATTGTGTGGTTGATTCTGCTGGAATTGTTGATAAGGAAAAGGTTGGTATGGCTGTTGGTATGGCTATTGATATGGCTGTTGGTATGGTTGATTTCCTTGAGCATACCCTTTCCAACCTTGAGGAGGTTGGTTTTGGCTTTGCTGAGGAGGCCAAGTTTGCCAAGGCATGGGTGCATTCCATGAATTTTGAATAGGATTTTGAAAATTCTGAGGAAATTGTTGAGAGAATTGAGGAGCAAAATTTTGAGACATACCTGTGAAACGTGGCTGCCAAGGCTTCTTTGGTGCTAAGTAATAAAGAGATACCTTTCCTTGTCCTTCTTCTATGTGAGTAGCGTCCAACTCTTTTAATCTTGGACAATCATCAGTGGCATGGTTATCTGTACACAATCCACAGACTTGAATTTTGTCTAAAGGACAATCTCTCGATGCATGTTTTTTTCTACATTTAGGACAATAGATGGATAATACTTGATCTTGTTCCTCTTGCTTTTTTTTAGCTTTCAATGTGTCAATTTGTGAACCAAATGTGTTCATAATATCAGTTTTAAAGTTCTCAAACAGATTCCCTAATTCTGATTTAGTAACACCATTTGAAATTGATTTAGTTGCCTTTGTCATAGTATCTCTTTGTCCTCGTCCTCTTTTAGCTTTTCCCCTTGAGTATTTCTTACATAATTCATCAATTTTTGGGAAAGGTAGGTGAGAAATATCTCCTGCCCCCATTAAATTAAGAGCATCCAAATTTTCATCTGAAATTCCCTTCAAAAAGATAGTACGGATGACATCCAAAGGAAGATTAGATTGCTTAGATTTATGCATATTATAGAGAGATTTTTCTAGATATTCCTCTAAGCTTTCATCTTCACTTTGAGACATTTTAAAGATATCTTCTTTAGAGTCTTTGGACTTACAATAGGGTTGCTATTTAGCAAGAAATTTCTTTTTCATGTCGTCCCAGTATACTATGGTTGCTTCTCCCAACCCCATGAACCATTTTAATGCATATCCTTTCAAAGTTGCAGGAAATAAACGAAGTTTTTGAGCATCATTGGTATATCCATATGTTCGACAAACGATGAAAAATTCAAACATGAAAGCATCAGGGTCTTCGGTAGACAAGCCAAAGAAATTTGGAAGAACAGAGGGAGGAATATTCTTCATTTTTATGTCATCTCCTAAAATAGTTGGTGTATCAACTATAGGAAATGCAAATGTAGTATGTTCTTCTTCCTCCTCCTCGTGTCTCTTCTCGATGTGATTCTCTATCCTCTCGTTCTTTCCTTCCTCTTTCTTCATTTCTTTTCCTTTCTAATTCCCTTTCCATTCTCTCCCTTTCTTGTCTATCAGCTTCTGACATTGCAAGGAAGTTTTCTGTTGTACAGTCAAATATTTCTGTTGGAAAAAGAGGTTGTCCTATTTGTTCAAAAATAGTTTGCTTTTCTTTTTGCTTTCCTACATAAGATATTTCTGATTATGTTTGTTTCTTCTTTACTTCATGAGCCAACATAACTTTTCTTTCTATGAGAGTTAACCTTTGTCCTGAACGTTGTTTTTCCTCTAATTCTTCCAAAGTGATTTTTTCAGCAGTTGGTGTGCTAGATTCGTATTTTTCAGTTGTAGATGTTCCTGCTCCTACAAATGGTTGATTAGTTTTTGGGGGGTTTTGTTTTAAAAATCTGCCTTTATCATCCCTAAGTTTAGACATAAAGAAACATAACTTAAAATTAATTATATTCTATGTTTTTTTTTATTTGTTATATATAATTTTTTTAATCCTATCTCTAAATGTGCCTCCCCGGCAACAATGCCAAAATGTTAGGCTCCAATTTACTAATGTAAATTAGAGTGAAAATGATTGTCAATCCAGTGTTTGTAAGACTTAGAGGCACATCCAAAATGTATGGATTTAGAGATAACTTTTATTCTTTAATGGGAATAAACCAAAACCTATTTTAAGAGTTGAATATGGAAGAGATGCTAAGCTTCTGTTCAGAAGTCCTATTCATAAATCTCATGACAGTAATCAACAATTGTTTTCCTAAAGAGTATCAACAGTAAGCATTCAAGAGATATTCAAACTAGTTCTAAGGCTTATCAATGCTAGAAAGACAAAACTCTTATTCAAGAGATGCATTCATTGTCTTCTGTCATTCATTAGCAATTACCATCAATTAAATCAAAAGTTCTGAAAGCGTAAATAACTCAAAAAGCATTCATGATTATCCTAATGCTTGAAAGCAAACCACACATTGAATTCTTATTCAAGAAATCATTCACAACATTACGGCTTAGAAACATTAAGCATTCTACTTAACTATGGAATTCATATAACTACAACAAAGAATAAACTCATCTACAGCAAGATCTGATCTAGAACATGTATCAAAGATTACTTGAAAAGAACATAAAGGAAGAGTGTACTAGTTTGGCAAAGGGGGCCCTCCGATGCTTCACTTGTACACTTGAGTTGTCTCAGCTAAGAAGGAGCTTCTAACAACATTCACATCATCATATCATAGGCATTATCAAGAACAAAACGCAGAACTGATCTCAAGATTGCAAATTCCAAAGTTTCTTCATTCACATCCAAAGGTTGTCAAACTAGTCTATGCTTTAGAGTATTTATACAAGAGTTTTGAAACTAATAATGCTAATAAATCTCCTAAAGATCATGATCAGATCCATAATATATGCTAGGAAGGTCGAATACCCCCTTCAAATCCATAAAATATGACCAAATCTCAAGAAAATCTAAAATTGTCCATGATTTAAGGCTAAAACAAGGTATTTTCTGTTGAAGTGGCCCTGTTTGACCAGCGTTGACCAGACACCTGGAAGGCTCAGATCTCGAAGTTGATAGCTCATCATCCATCCTTGTACATCAAGGATCACGACCCAAGTCTCAGATTTCGCCCAGTTGTCCTGCAAGTACACGAACCTAGGAGCAGTTACGGGATTTAGTCAAATCCTGTAATTTCTGATAAATTTTCAATTTTAATGCCAAAATTTAGAAAACTCAATTCTTAAGCTAAGGAATGATAAATATACCTTGCATAAGCTGTTTTATGTAAAATATGGAATGAAATGGAGGCAAAATGGATGGTTATAGAGGCAAAAGTGTAGTTTATAGAGTAAAAAGGAAGCATAAAAATGTACTCAACACTCCCCCTTACAGGATGGACTTTCTTATCTTAATAGTGGGGTCACGCCAAACTTCTGGCGTAGATACTCAAACTGAGCTTGTGCAAGCGGTTTAGTGAAGATATCAACAATTTGATCTTTGGATGGGATATAATGCAAAGAGACCACAGAGTTGGTTACATGTTCCCTCAAGAAGTGATACTTGATGGGTATATGCTTGGTCTTGGAGTGAAAGACATGATTCTTTGACACACTAATTGCACTGGTATTATCATAATGAATTGGGATTGGTGCAGTATAATTTACCTCCGAGTCTGCAAGGGTTTGAATCATCCACAACACTTGGGTACAGCAGGTGGCAACTCCAATGTATTCAGTTTCTGTAATTGATAAGGAAATGGAACCTTGCTTCTTGCTCAACCATGATACAATGGAATCTCCTAAGAAGAATGCACCTCCACTGGTGCTTTTCCTTTCATCCACGTAGTTATCCCAATCAATATCTGAATAGATTGATAGTTGAAAATTCTAATTCCTAGGATACCATAGGCCATAGTTCATTGTTCCTTTTAAATATTTGAATATTCTTTTGACGACTCTCAAATGACTCTGTTTAGGTGCAGACTGATACCTTCCTACCATTCCAACATCATGCATTATGTCTATACGAGATGTTCTGATGTACAACAGGCTGCCTATCATAGACCTATATGAACTCTGATCAACATCAAGTGAGTCTCATCCTTTCTTAACTTGCATCCAGTGACCATGGGAGTGCTCACAAGTCTTGAGTCTTCCATTTGAAACCTATTCAACATTTCTCTTAAGAAAGAAATATTCCTTCATACCTTTGAGTAATTTGTAGACCAAGAAAAAATGGCAGTTCCCCTATCATAGACATTTCAAATTCAAACTACATGGCAGAAGCAAACCATTGTACCAATGAAGCATTATTACTTCCGAAGATGATGTGATCTACATAGACCAACACAATGAACAAATATTTACCCTTTGTCTTGATATATAGGTTGTTGTCAACTGTTCCTCTCTTGAATCCTTTGTCTTGAAGATACTTATCCAGTCCGTAATACCAGGCACGAGGAGTTTGTTTCAACCCATATAATGCTTTCTTCAGCTTGCAGACAAATTCAGGGTTATCTGACAGTTGGAAACCCTCTGGTTGTTCCATATAGACTTCTTCTTTCAGAACTCCATTTAGAAATGTTGACTTGACATCCATTTGATAGACTTTAAATTGTTCATGACAAGCATAGGCAAGAAACATTCTAATAGCTTCTAATCTTGCTACAGGCGCAAATGTTTCATCAAAATCCAGTCCTTCTATTTGAGCATATCCTTTGCAGACCAATCTAGCCCTATTTCTTACAATATTTCCTTTCTCATTCATCTTATTTTTGTAGACCCATTTTGATCCTATTACATTTTTATTTGTTGGCCTAGGAACGAGTTCCCAAGTGTCATTCTTTTCAATTTGGTCCAGTTCCTCATTCATTGATTTTAACCAATTTACATCTTTATTGGCTTCATTAAAGTTCTTGGGTTCCACCATGGATATGAAGGCTATATGTGATTTCTCGGTGTCTTTGATTATCCTTCTCCTATTTTGTACACATTTGTCTTTCTCACCAATTATTTGACTTGTGGGATGATTCTTTTGATTAATTCTGGAGGAAGGATTTGATATTGTCTGCTGATTTGAGTCTACCTGAGTATTTATATCTTCATCTGACTCAGAGTCTTCTTTTTCTGATTCTTGGACCTATTCATTTTCATCTTCAATCGTGTCCTCTGTAGCAGTCTCGATATTGCTCAACTCTCTTACTGGGACTCCTTCATCAACCTTTAAATCAATTCAATCAACTAGTTTATGCAATCTTTTATTAAAGCATATATATCCTTTACTATTAGTAGCATATCCTAAGAAGATGCATTCATCAACCCTGTCATCATACTTGCCAAGGTTTTCATTATTATTCTTTATGTAGCACTTACTCCCAAAGACTTTGAAGTGTTTGATTGAAGCAGGTCTTCCATACCACAATTCATAAGGTGTCTTGTCACTGTGTGGTCTGAGGTGGGATTTGTTAAGAACATGGACTATTGTGTGTATTTCTTCTACCCAGAAGGTTTGACCAATGTTCTTGTCATTCGTCTTTGACCTGACTATTTGTTGAACTGTTCTGTTTTGCCTCTCAACTACTCCATTTTGTTGTGGAGTTCCTGGGATTGTGTATTCTCTCTTGATCCCATGTTTATCACATAATTCCTTGAAATCGCTTGACATAAATTATCCTCCTCTGTCTGATCTTACTGCCTTTATCTTGTTGCCTGTTTGATTCTCAGTTAAAGCCTTGAATATTTTAAATTTCTCAAATGCTTCAACTTTTTCTTTGAGAAAAGCAATCCAAGTGAGTCTGGAGTAGTCATCAATGACCATCATAAAGTAGTTTTCCTTCCCTCTGCCTTCTTGTCTTTATGGTCCAAATAAATCCATATGAACTAATTGGAGTGGTTTCTCTGTTGAAGTAGAGCTCTTGGATTTAAACTGTGTCCTGATTAGCTTTCCTACTTTGCAGGGTTTACACACAGAATCTTATGGCTTTGATATTCTTGGAAGATCTTTTATTGCCTCAAGGTTTTTGAGCTTGATTAAGTGGTCAAAGTTTAGATGTCCAAGTCTCCTATGCCATAACCAACTTTCATCATATTTTCTTAGATGACGTTCTTCTCTATCTTCTTTCAGCACATATACATTATTATCTATCCTTATGCCTTTAGCCACCACTTGTCCCGAGTTTACCGAATTTATCTTACAATCTTTGGAAGTGAACACCATTTCACATCCTCTGTAACACTTTTGAATTACACTGAGCAAATTATGTTTCAACCCATCTACAAGCAGAACATCCTAGGATTTTCCTTTACTATTACTCAAACTCACCATCCCTTTACCCTTGATTTTACCTGGAGCATCATTTCCAAAGGTTACATTTCCTGATTTGCTTTCTCTTAAGGACATAAACTTACTTTTGTCTCCCGTCATATGTTTGGAGCATCCACTATCAATATACAAGGGGTTCTTTTGTATTTGAGCTGACAACACTAATCCACACTTGTCATTCTCTTTCTTCTTCCAAACCTTGACATTTTCAGCAAAGGGATTCAAATTTGGTTCATAGTACCTTAAGCGACAGTCTGGAGATTTATGTCCATAATTATGGCAGGTGTAACATTCTGGTTCATTGAATAAAGGATCATAACGATTGTTTTGCTCAACCTGTGTCCTTTTCCTAGCCATCACATGATTTGCAATATGTGGTTGTTTGTTACTTGTTTGTCTCATTCTTTGTTGCGACATATATCAATTTCTTGAGTGTCTTGATTGCTCATATCTAAATATTAAAGAACAATTTACAACTTTGTGACCGAAGTTAGAACAGAAAAAACAATATCCATAGAAAAATCCTTTGTACCTGGAAAATGGTTGTCTTCTTTGAGCAGGTTGATTTATTCTATTCTGATGACTTCTTTGAGCAAAGGGTGTATTTTTTATTTGTTCTACAGATTCAATTCTGGTACTTTTTCTTTCACTCTTCCTTGGCGAATGATTATCTTCCTTTGTTTCTCCATATTTGTTGTTGTCAATGAACGTAGATTTGGCAAACTTGATGGATTCGTTGTTGCTTGGCTGACCACTATTTGATCCTTCTTCATAACCCAAACCAGTTTTCAAATTTGGATTCCTTTGCTGATTCAGAATGGTGGCTAATCCTTCTGAGGCTTTAATGCTTGGAAGATTTTGGAGATATAAAGCTTTAAACTTCTCCATCTTTTTTCAGGTTTTTACTACCTTTTCTTCCAAGGCTTCACATATTGCCTTCTTCTCTGATAATTGTTGTTTTAGAATGTCCTCTATTTTATTTGCCTCTTCTAATTCCACTTTTAGCAGGGCAAAGTCTTCATCGGGTTTTTTACTGTCTTTCTTGAACTGTATCAACAATTATTTTTGCTTTCTCTTCTTAAATCTGAGTCTGTCAATTTCTTTTAGAGCATCGATCAGTTCTCCTTCCAAGACAACCACAAATTCTCCATCACCAACATCACGTCTTATGCTTTCATTATCATAATCCTCTTTGGCCATAACCATAAAGTCATTAACCTTATCTTCATCATCAGAATTACTATCTGTGTCTTCTGAAGAGTCATCATTGTTTACACATAAACTTTTCTTTTTACCAAATCTCTTGGATTTATACTTCTCTTCACCTTCAGAGTTTTGGTCCTTCTTCTTGTGTGGACACTTAGATGCAAAGTGACCTATCCTTCCACAGTTAAAACATTTGAAGGGTAGCTTGCCTTGGTACTTTCCTGATCCTTTCTTTAGTCTTCTCACAAATTTTGCTTCAATTTCATCAAGCTCAGAATCCTCATTCTTTTCATCTTTAAATGATGCTTCTCTAGAGGTGGGTTTATCTTTAACTATCCTCATTTCATATGCAGTCAACGTTCCTAGAAGTTGATCAAAAGCCAAAGCTTTTAGATCATTAAGTTCTTCTATAACAGAGACCTTTGGGTTGAACCTATCTGACAAAGATTTCAAATTTTTTTGAATTAAGGAGTGTTCCTCAATTTTTTCACCAAGAGATTTCATTGCATTTACTAGTTCTTCAACTCTCAGAAAGTACTTCCCAACAATTTCATCCTCTTTCATCTTTAGTTGTTCAAACTGTACTATGTAGGTTTGAAGCTTGTCATCCTTTACCTTCTCATTACCTTCATAACTTCCTATGAGTTTGTCCCACATTTCTTTGGCAGTTTCTAAGTGCATAACTTTTACAAATTCTGCTTTTGCAAGCCCACTCAGAATAACATTCATAGCCTTAGCATTGAAGCTAAATTCTAGCTTGTCATCCTTATTAGTTAGTACAACCGGATTTACATAACCAGTCTCTACCACATCCCAGACATCTGTACCTAAAGCCATTATGTAGGTTCTCATCCTAACTTTCCAGAAGGCAAAGTTTGTTCCATTGAACAGGGGGGCCTTATTGGTTGACGTTCCTTCATGGCTTGACATGTTTAAGCTTACAGATCTACCTTTAGATAAAAGGAACCGGCTCTGATACCAATTGTTGGACAACTGAGAGGGGGGTGAATCAATTGCTACCGTGCTTAAACAATTATACTTATTTTAAACTCTTTACAAAGCATTCAATGACAATCCCAATAATGCAGGAAGGTAGGCAATAGAATATTCAACATCAATCACACACATGAAATATACAGAGACAGATATTTCCTGAGGAAACCCATAAAGGGAAAAACCTCTTCTTCTTGATATGATAAGTAATCTTTATTTTATGTACATTATCATTCTTACGAGCACCAACTCATTGTGAGGCTACCACCTCTGTTTTGCAAGCTGCAACTTGCTGAGATCACCAACTCTCTAGTTTCTCTAGCACCCACTAGAAGGAAGCACCAACTCCCTAGTTTCTCTAGCACCCACTAGAAGGAAGCACCAACTCCCTAAGTGTTCCAACACCAACTGGATGGAAACACCAACTTCCAGTCACACAGGCATCGACCTGTATAACAGAGAACAATAGTTCTCCCTTGCACCACCCTGCCACCCTAGTTTTTTCTGGCTGCAACCAGATGGAAGCTACGACTCCCTCTGTTCAAGCACCCACTTGAAACTATGAGTAAAAAAGTCCTCTCTAGCACCTCCATACCACCCTGAAATATTAATCTTTGTTTTCTGAATTTATCACAGTGATACAACATTTATTTATGGCTTACTAGTCTGATCATTGTTCTGCTACACTGCTCTACACTGCCTGCATCATTGCCTTCCTGCTCACAACTTCTTGAGATTTATGTTCTTCTGTTCTGTCTCTGCATGCACACCTAGGCTTCCTCTTCCTCTCTCTCAGATATGCATCTATGTTCTATACGCTACGCCTCTTCTATGTGTATAAGTTGCTACACACAACATGCTTTTACCTGCATCAGTACTCTCTCCAGAAGCAGCCTCCTCTTCTTTGTTATGCGTATATTTATCATGCCAAGTCCTCTTCCAGATCATACACCTAACTCTTTATCCCCTCCGACGATTACACTAAGTCTGTTCTTCATCCATGGTCGTTATGCTGAGATTTTTCATCATTAGTGGTCGTTCCTGAGATTCTTTGCCTTTTCTAGCAGTGTGACCCTTCATCTTCTCTGTCACAATTGAGCTTATCCTCTCTGTTACAGTTAACAGACTTCGATGCTTTTTCCATCTGTCAATCGTCTCTATGTTGAGTCTGCATTCCACTGACAGTTACCTCAAGACTCTTCAGCTTCCTTAGTGATCACCTTGCAGCTCCTCGATTTCTCTGGCATATAGAATCACTTCGTTCTGACAGTTACTGAGAGAACCTCAACATGCTCATCCCTTTGGCACTTTTTCCCTTCCTTAGAATACTACACAGTGGGTGCTAGATTTTCTGGCTAAGCCCCTTCCTTTCATGTGATCATTGCGGTGACCAGACGCCTATAAAAAAGGCGCTTCTCGATCTCGGCGATCTCCAACGTGAAACCTAGCGGCGTGCTAGCTCCTCACTTCATCCTTCAACAATGTGACCTCCAACTGTGACCATGGGCCAAGCAAAAGGGTGCTTCGCGATTTTGCATATCACGAACTCTTGTTTGTGAGTTACCTCGATTCTCCCAACTCGCGATCTGCGAAGTGGAGCTTAGTAATATGCTAGCTCCTCCCTTAATCTTTGTCGATGTGACCACCAGCTGTGATCAGGGGCCAAGTAAGAGGGGTGCTTCACGATTTCGCATATCGCGAACTCCTTGTATGAGTTTCCTCGAAACTCCCAACTCGCAAAACTCTGAAATGCTTCATATCAGATCAATGGTCGAGATCTCTCCCTCTGATCGACGACTGTGATCGTTTCGCGACTTCGCATATCACGAGTTCCTATAACTCTCACCTTTGACTTCTCTAGCTCGCGAGTCAGCAAAATGTTGATCTCTCGCCACGTGTCTTCTGGATCCAACGACTCAGATCATTTCGCGAATTCACATTTCGCAGAGTTGGAGGATGGCTCTCAGTCATTATCCTCTTCGCAGTTGTACTGGATCCAACTGTTGCTAGTCCTTCGTGCTCCGATCCGACGACTGAGGTCTAATCTCCTCCTCTGCGCACTCCTCCTGTATGGACTCTTATCTGACGGACATCGGGTATTCGAGATTGGTGATCCAACGACCATTGTCGCTCCTCCTCCTGAGCTTTGGCTTCCTCAAATCTCTAAGTTTCAAAGGCCATGACCTTTGATCCTTCTGTGTGCCTTGATGTATGGGATCACGTCTGCGCGTCTCAAAGCACTATCTCTCTTGAGATTTGGCAAAAGTTACCCTCGGCCCTAGCGCACACTTGTGCTTTGCGTGCAAAACTGCATTATCTGTGTGCAACTCTGCACTATCTCTTCTGAGCTTCTCGAGCTTGCCCATCTGCATCTTCCCAAAAGACTTTTGGTGCCCACCTGACACATTCTTCCTTTCTCATCTTTTGGTCTCTTGAGCTTTGGTTCGTTGTTGTTTTTGTCTGTAAACATGCCATCGTCGTTTTTGTTCTTGCCATCAATGTCAAGCACACTCTACAAGTAAACATGCCAACAGTAAATAACCATTGTTAGCAACCAATACTTCCAATTCTAGATCTTCAGAAAGGTAAATCATTTCTATATGTTCAACCGATTTGGGACTACATTCTTGATGAGGTCCTTGGTCGTGTCTCATAACTTGTTAATAACCATGGTGGAAATTTCCATTGACTCACTAAATAAAGGTTCTTCTTTAAGTTTGTTGTATATAACACATCACATAGATTTTTGACATCTCTATTAGGAATCATCATTGGAATTGTCCATTCGCTTATAACCATATCTACGTTGTGATCTCCTAAAGAAATTGTCATATCTATCGTGTCATCTCCTAAAGCAATTGACTTTTCTTTGCTTTCATTGTCATTTCTTGAGGAAAATCACTACATTTTTTGCATCATAAGCCTCATGGTATCAATACCTATAATAACCACCATACAATTTCATTCATACACTATCTTTACGAAGATTCACCTTTGCATGCATTTCTTAAGAATACAATCATTTAAACCATATGGCAGACTCACATATTCACATGCAGCTAGGGCCCAAAAGGCCCCCACCACTATTCCTTGACTTATCCCCGAGTCACTTTTCTAATGACAAGATCCATTTGGAAACAATCAACTACATCATGTATTATGAATCTATATCTACACAAAATCTATGTGTCGAAAAGTACAATTACTACTTTCCACACATAGACTTATCCAACTCCTAAGCATTATCAAGTTTAATGGAAACATAGTTGGGATTCTAACACACGTGACTAATTCTCAACTCCTCCAACCAATAAGGCATCCATACAATCCAAAACTCATCATCGTCTCTACGACGTTAAATTATCATTGGTTGTACATGAACAAACAACTTTAAATGTTTATTAATGGTATATGAACATACACCATGAGGATGCATATTAAATAACTAAGGAACTAAATATGGAGTTTAAAGTAAAAAGTGAAAAAAAACTCAGTGGTAACCATTTCGCAACTCTGCATGAATATGTCTAATTATCCACAACAACTTAGCAATGATACATGTGCATAAAATCAAGGGCTCGAAGGAGGAATAGAACATTCTGCAACTGACCATGATTTTTATGCAACTCATGTATCCACCAGGTATTCTCCATTTAAGGTATGTTATGGTTTCCAATCTCACTCCTTTAAGAAATTATGGTTTGTCTTCCTTCAACATCCACATCCCACCAGTAAAAGGAACAACATAATAACTTGGACACAATTCATGCCAAGTCGATCACATACTCCAATAAACACAAACAAAGTACAAAGTTCTTCATGATTGACAAGAAGTACCTCCAAAATATTGGTTTGGTGGCATATAGTTGACAACAAGGGTTCAAAACCAAGCAGGATCATAAGCTTCCAAATATAATCACCAAGGGCTTGTCACCATGTATCATCATGACCATTTGGTATTTACCCAAGCATACAATCAAAGAGAATACATATATTGAACACAATAATCATTCGAATGTATGTGTGAGAATGCTCTAGTAAATTCTCATAATCACAGGGCTTTAACAAAGATTCAATGGTTATTTGCAATGTTCTATGGTAACTTTGTATTTCCATTAGTAGGTTCGGCTACTACATGGATAAATGTTTACTTGTATAATTCTTTAGTAAACTGGGCCATTACATATGGTATAAGAGCCTACATTTCAACCCTCAAGGCCAAGTGGCATCCTCGATTAAGTTAGATAAATATATAGTTGTAAATCTGAAAATATAAATCTAGAATAACATTGCAGATATAAATAGATCTAGAATAAAGATGAAAGTCTACATCCATGCAGATCTAGATCTATATATAGACCTAGATTTGGTGCCTCCACATAGATTGATTTGTATGATGCTCAATCTTGAATCAAGGTTACTTTGGGCTTAAATGCCATATCTCGCATATAATATATGCTAGTTGATCCATATATTTCATTATGTGCTAGCATCAATGGGTCTTTATTTCACTCTTCATTGGTTTATCTTCCCTAATTGAACCCTAGGGTTTGTGTTGCATTCTCTTCAGATCTGATCTATCCTATTATGCAACCCTATTGATTATGCTTTAATGGCCTACCTAGCCTGCAACAAGTTATCTGGTGATAAATATTAAATGAAAGTGTCCTTCTCGTACCTCCCCCATTACTGATTCAACTTCTTGCCCACTATAATTCATAGAGGAATTGTTGTTGACTATTAATCGATCCTTGGATAGTATTGCTAATTACACCCACCAAATCTGCTAATCAACCCTTATTATAAAATACTACATTGCTTCACATCGTTCTTTTCTTTATTGTTCTACAATTTTGAGTAAAGATAAGATAATCAATAAACAAAGTTTCATAAATTACTCATATATATATATAAGTAATTTATGAAACTTTGTTTATTGATTATACCATCTTCACCCAATATTACTCCAAAATATTGGATGAAGATGGGATAATCAATAAACAAAGTTTCATAAATTATTTATATATATATATATATATATATATATATATATATATATATATATATATTTGGAATAATATATGAAACTTTGTTTTTTTTGGAGTATATATATAACAACTGCTATGGTTGACGTTACTACGAGGGCTAAACGGTGATGGTACATCACTTAGTAATGGCTGCCACACCATATACCTTCAACACATTTAGTAGGAACATTGTCATCTCGAGCAATGTGTTTGGATAGAGCTTCTGTTTAGGGACGACGGTACTTAAACCGATAGAAGTATACGAAGAAAGATGGCTAGTATGTCGCCATACTTTGTAACTTTTAACTCGTATTGAGACTTTGAAAAAAAAACGTCGACCTCCAACTTTAGATAAAGTAGAAAAGTAATGATTAAAAAACGAATATTCACTTATTTCACTCCATTTTCACCCAATGTGTACATGACACATGGCTTTAAAAAATATAAAAGTGATTATGTCATCGATTTCAAAAAAACAAAGACATGTTGTATTACTTATGGGGTGGTTGTTTTTACTACTTTATTGACATTCCTTCTTGGATTTATATTCTTATATTATGTGTTATGATTCATATTCTAATTCTTTATATATTATGAAATTATATATTATGTGTTAAGAGTTTATGTTTGAATTCACATTTTAAGTGAAATTGGGAGATTAGCATGGTAAAAGAATGAATATTCAATTGGGTTTAGTTTGGGTGCTAATCTGGAAAGATATATATTATATGAATAATTTTAAATAAGTATTAAAATAAAATGGATGTTTTAAGTTCACGGAAATGATTATTGAAATTTTCTCTTCGGTGAGGATAGAAATATAGTTTTCTTTTAAAGTGAATCAATTCAAATTATGGAATCATGATCATTGTTTTAAAATATGAGTAGTAAGTTGGGGATATTTTGTGGACTTTGCTTCAAGGATGTCACCTCTAGAAAAGGGGGAGATTGGTAATGCAAGGAATTGATAAACTAGAATACAATTAAAGTTGCACAAAACTTAAATAATGATGGCCTAGTTGTTACATGCTATTAGGTACATTGGTCATTAAATGACTAGATAAAATATATACAAAGTGAGAATTTGAATTTACTAGAGCATCCTCACACATACATTCGAATGATTATTGTGTTCAATATATGTATTCTCTTTGATTGTATGCTTGGGTAAATACCAAATGGTCATGATGATACATGGTGACAAGCCCTTGGTGATTATATTTGGAAGCTTATGATCTTGCTTGGTTTTGAACCCTTGTTGTCAACTATATGTCACCAAACCAATATTTTGGAGGTACTTCTTGTCAATCATGAAGAACTTTGTACTTTGTTTGTGTTTACTGAAGTATGTGATCGACTTGGCATGAATTGTGTCCAAGTTATTATGTTGTTCCTTTTACTGGTGGGATCTGGATGTTGAAGGAAGACAAACCATAATTTCTTAAAGGAGTGAGATTGAAGTTCCTGTTCAAAAGGGGAAGCATGTTGTTTCATTCTCATTAACATGTCTAGTATTGTTGATTAGTTTGTTGCTATTCAATGGTGTATGGCTTCTAACTGCGACAAAGAATGTAGATGATTGTGCAATTGATGGGATGATTACTTTGATAAACAATGATATCTTAGTCTTCATGTTTGTTGTGATTAGTCAGGTGGTTATTGTCCA
Source organism: Picea engelmannii (assembly GCA_009831015.1). Lineage (NCBI taxonomy): Eukaryota > Viridiplantae > Streptophyta > Pinopsida > Pinales > Pinaceae > Picea > Picea engelmannii. Next base: position 155,254 of record ML779941.1, read on the forward strand.
AGCATAAAGGATGGACGATACCGAACAAGTGGGGAGGCAGTACCCTCACTTCTTACCTGAGTAAAAGCAGACTTTTGGTGGTCCAAAAGCTTCCAAAGTGGGGAGTGTTATCCCCGATATCTAGGGATAACTAGGAGATCATGTCTCGAGGCCCACAGGTCCTAGACATGAAGTACCGAGAGCAAGATTGACCTGAGCATGGCCCTGGAGGACCCATCTTTCTTCTCCTTCGCCAGATTTGTCCTGTCAGCAGTAGCGGCTTCCATCACCACCGGCTTGGACTTGCATCGGAGAGGACTCTTGCTCCATGAGGTAATTGGTCCGAGGTATCATGGTATGTGTCATGTTTGATCAT
>ML779941.1:168391-179300 GCA_009831015.1 Picea engelmannii
GTGAATTAGGTTGTAACAAGTGTCAGTTTCATGAGCAAATGTTATGGTGCAACGTGGCACCTCTCCAGTGGTTGGTTGGCATGTGACAAAATTATATGACTCCACCGTAACCTACTAGCCCAAAGAACTTACAACCTCTACGCTAGCTAACCTTCCACTCTATAATTCTTTTTTGTAATATGGTTCAAATTTTATTAAACTTTGAATGTTTTGTGTGGGGAAAAGGAAAAGGGCTAGGCCCTCGGCCCAGCACTTGGTTTTATATTAATCCATGCGACCATATGTATATACCGCCAATGGTCAAACAACCAGCCACCACATATGGCATATTCCACCAAACCTTAATTGTCCTCCATTCTAGCAAATCGTCCGCCAGATTTAGCAGGGCGCACCACAAATGGTTGCAAATATATGCCAAAAAGAAGAGCCCATGGGATTCGATCCTGGTACCTCCGCCAACCAGCGACCTAAGTTTGCCTACGCTAACCACTCCGCCTAACACTTCTTTATTACAGAACCACCCACACTATATTATATAAAGGGGATCTCGACCAGTGTTCGGAACAGGGAGGAAATCATACCAGGGCACGGCCGTGCGGTACAGAGGCACAGTTTTCGAGACTGAGCACGGATTTCAAGAGATTTTAGTCATTTATTGTAGAAGCAAGGCAGGGGTGTCTCTTGGGCCTGAAAGTGTCAGACTTCGATCGGGGCATGGAGACAGTGATTTTTAGGTAATTCGACGCCACGAATGCAATGGTAATGTTAGTTTTCTGATATGAGCAAAACTTCTGTAGATTAACTCTAGAATGTGGTATACTTATGTATTTTGTCCAATTCTTTTATGGATTCATTGCAATGAAAAGAGCTTTGAAATTAGGGATTGGGTATATATGAGGTTCCAACCATATAAATAGATGTCCCTCAAGCGACAAAATAAGGATAATAAATTAGCGCACCATTACTAGGGTCCCTATAAGGTATCACAGGGGATAGTCAGTATGGCTTACAAATTGGAGTTACCACCTTCACATGTACATCTGGTCTTACATGTTTCTTGTTTAAATAATGTAATAGGTGACAAGATCCTAACTTAGACTATTTTTCCAGAGTTTGATGAAGAGGGAAAAATCATATTAAAAACTGAAACAATCATTCAAAAATGGACCAAGAAACTACAAACCTAAGCAATTAGTGAATACATCATAAAGTGGAAGAACCTACCAACAAAAGATGTGACTTGGGAAGTTAAGTTCTTCATACATAAGCATCCAAAACTATTCAACATTGAGGAAAATGATTGTTTAAAGGGGAGGAGCATGTTAAGCCCCTAACTATAACCCTCATTCATCGTCATTACATTAATTATTGCTATGTCATCTTATTATTAATTCTTTCTAGCCCTCTTTATGTCTTATATATACATCAAGTAGACTCATTTGAATGATATCTTATGTTCTACATTTGACATATTATAATATGAGGTTGCCTCCTCAAAGAAGCAATTTATTCATTCACTCTTTCACTTGATTTAGGCATGGCATTACTAAATTGAGTATTTTTAAAGCTTATGTGGCTAATTGGTCCATAACATCTAGTAGGACTAAGTTGAACTAGAACCAAACACCTCATGAAAACCCCACCTTGAAATAGTTTGTTTGAACTGACTGAGCTAACCCATTGGAATTTTTATATTGAAGGACATGGGGGTGAGCTTTGATCCACTTATGTTATATTTGAAGGACATGTGGGTTGATTTAATCCACTTGTGTGTGAAAGGGTTACAAGAGAATTTAATATAATCTCTCTAGGTAAAATGACACATTCAACCACTATCTCAAAGTGATCCCATGGATTCAATAAAAGCCCACATGGAAATAAACCTTATTCATTGCCGAAAATATCATCACTTCTCACCAATGGATCCAACCCATTTGGAATTTTATATTTGAAGGACACGGGGTTAGGATTTAACCCACTTATGTGTGTAGCAAGTCATGAAATCCTTTAATATAATCTATCTCGGTGCAAGCATTTGTTCGACCAATACCTCCAGGTGACCCCATGACTCTAGGAAAAACCCTCATGGGAATTGAAACTCACACACTAGTTAAAAACTCCTCACTACTCATCAATGGATGCCCTTTGGGATTTTTTCCCAAGGAAAGCCTCGTGGGATACCCCCTCTTCCCTAGAATATTGGATAAAGGACGACTTAACTTCTAATGACAATAGTAACTAATAACATAGCAAGACTCACCTAGACTAGAACCAAGACTTGACGACAAACTCTACCTTGAAACAATCTATTTGAATCAACTGATAACCCATTGGAATATATATATATATATATATATTCAAGGAAAACCTTGCAGGGAAACTCAATGGATGCTTCCCCACATTTATGGATGACATCCCTAGGAAAATCGTCGATGTACATTGGTGCACCTCATCCAATGGGATTCGAATCGGGCACACAAAAAACTAACCGAATGCCCAACAACATTGGAAATAACCAATTGAGATAATCTATTGGGATTGAAAAATGTTTGGAACATCTCATCCCACCCTCAGGCACTTAAGAAAGAATGTGATCACGGTGAATTTCCAGCACCACTTAACCTACAAGGGGAAAACATGTCACAAGTGATATTTGAGGATAGGTGGGGAGGATAACAACTTCTCCTCTTAGCCACCCGAGATATACCCAATTGACAATGTATATGCATTTTTTTCCAAGGAAATCATCATAAGGAAACTTCTAAGCACTTCTGTGCAATTCATAGACAATACATAGTGAAAACCTATCGATGTTGATTACGACACCTGAATCGACAAGGACATGGAGTGAAGCATGGAATATATGCATCTAGATGAGGTAATCAACTCCAAGACCTCGTGCATGAAGCCTAATGCACTCAACCATCAAGCTAGTTCACAGAGTTATTTTTTTACTACATACACATTATGTATAAACATAAAGTTTAATACTTTGTAAATTCGTATTTTAAATAACCCATAAGTAGAATTTGGACCTAAAATAACATATACTTGCCTTTAAATGCTTGCTCAGATTCTCTTAAGGACTTCACACCCTCGCACCAAGGTGTTCCTCTACTGTGGATGCCAACTTGCATGCATGTTTGATGCAATTGTTGTTTCTTACTATTTAGAGGCACACACACTCTTTTCCTTCTCATGTACCTGTCTCCTTCCTCTACAACTTTCCTACAATCAATTAACAACATCACTGCATGTAGAGAATTTAAGCTCCACAAGTATAAGAGTGTGTTAGTATGAGAAGATCAAGTTATATACATTTTATAAGGCTCTCACAAATGGCAACTGATACTTCTTTGGTGTGGAGTATAACTTGATGATGACTTGTTACTCAAAAAATCTTGATATGATTCACTTCGAACCATATGAAAACTTTAGAGCAAATATTTTAGTGATATTCAAATATGTCAAATTTTTTTAACCTTCTTCAGTGACAAAATCAAGAAAATGCTCGAACAAACCCAAATACAAGACTAGATAAAGTGACATGTGTTGAAGCACTTTCAACGAATAATTTTACTATTGTGGAAATATTGCATGCCTTGAGGCTATTCTTTAGTAGAACACTATCAAAGTGTACATAATCAAGTGAACCTTGAAACCCCAGTTATGGATAGAGATTATTGAATATAAAGTATGAACCTTTAAACCCTAGGTTCATTGTTTTCAATGCTCTCTTTCACAAAACACTTTCATATTATTTGTTAATATATTTTCAATGTTAAAATAATTCGCATATTTGTACCTTTCTTTGAACATTGTTGCTATGAGGAATATAAAATATAGACTTAAACTTGGGTATTGTAAATTGCAGGCATATGCAATTCCAAAAACATTTTTCAACCATGCTTACCTTTCTAACAACTCTAGAGATGGCTCATATATTTCTCCTTAAAAACTAAAAAATGTGGATTTCAAAGAAACATCTACTACTTGGTAGTTTCTTTGTCTATAATTTTATTGATAATCTCTATAGCTTCATTGATAGGAATCTTTGTGAAGAGAGACTACATTAAACCTCACAAGTATGTCATTTGTGTAAAGTTTGATATTCTTGATCATATTGATAAAAAATGTAGAGTCTTTGGGAACAATGGTTATAATAAACATTAGGGAGTCTTAGCTTTTCAAAATGTTAGTAGTGGACTTAGGAGAAAATAACATATCGAAGAGGTTTCCAAGGTCTTCTTTCCCTATATTCAAGGGACCACAAACAATATTTCTAAAGTCCTAAAGAAGAAAACTATTGGTACAACATTTAAACCCTTGATCACAATTAGGAACTTCCTAAGATCAGTTAAAGACCCAATTGATCCTACAAATAAAAAAGGTGTTTACATGATCCCATGCTCATGTGGAAAACCTTATGTGGGTGAAACTGGTCGCTCGATGAAGATTAGAATCCAAAACGATGATGCTAATATTAAACACAAATGTGTTCATTCATCTGCCCTAGCCGAGCACTCAGACAAAACTAAGCATCATATTTGGATTGACGGAGTCAAGATTTTGGCTAAAGTGGATAATGATTTCAATAAAAAATTCAGGGAAGCTATTGAGATTGAAAGGAGACATGGTAATCTCAATAGAGACGATGATTGGAAAATCAACAAAAGTTTGATCCCAACTTTATCCTCGACTTAGATTCTTAGCTTGGTGACTTGTTTTCGTCCCTCCCTCTTTTATTTCAATATAATAGTTTTTATAAATATAATAGTTATAATAATTAATATTATTTCCTTTACCAATTATCAATAATATGGTAATTGTTCTTAGGTATTAATTTGATGATATTATTATTTTCTATTTTTGTTAGAAATGTTCGTCACTTGCAGGGTCAACCTTTCAACCGTTGTCTAAGAAACCACAATCTAGGGGCATCTAAGCCGTCAAAATCACCCAGGGATCACACCCAGCCTGGACCGCACCAACCCTTAACATGGCTGGATTTTTTGGGTATCTCCTCCCAACTAAACACACCATAAGGGTATTAAACTCGAGTCGCCTAGCAAACGAAACGCACACCTTAACCGGTTAAGTTAACGAAAATTGACATGATATGCTATTATAATTTAATAGTAAGATTTTATTTAGTATTATTTCATAACTAACTAAATAAATATTATATTTATTATAAATAAACTTAGAATAATAATAATAGTTTCTAAATATGATATGTTATTTATGACTTTAATAATTTATTCCTATATACTTATTTTATTAAAATGTAATTATATTATAAAGTGTATAAATAATCCTTTTAAAAAATTATTTTTAATAACTAGTATATTATACACATACATAGCATTCAATTTTTGTTTTCCTTAATATAAAATTAATATATATATATATATATATATATATATATATATATATATATANTAATATATATATATATATATATATATATATATATATATATATATTGAATACTCGACTAGTGATTAAATATAAGCCGACCATGTATTAGTTTTCAAAATATACTTCTAACTAATATTAATTCAGATTCTTTTCACAAAATTGTTTCCAAGGATGGACCACAATAGTTTGGTGTGAAACGTCGATTTAAAAATGGATATGATTTCTCTGGAAAATTCTTCAGACAATAATATTGATTACAGAAGCTTAAGATTTGAAAGTCTTATACTATTTTTTATGGAATTTTGGGAGAATGTATAGGATTGATATAACACCTTTAAAGGATGCGATTTGATGTAAATCTCTACATAGCATTGTTCTAGAAGTCATGACATGACTTTTTTTTAAATATGTATTTGAAATTTGAACTGATAAGTTGTGAGATGGAGATATATTTTATATACTCTCGCTTTGTTAAAGATTGTATGAATCTGCATGGCATCAAAAAAATGTAATTTTGTTTTTATTTGATTTTTCATGGAAAAGAATGTGTGTGTGTGTGGGTATGTGCACATGCGCATGTGAGAGAGAGAGAGAGAGAGGGAAATGAGAGTTTACAAGGGGATGAATGATGGGGGCTTAACAAACCCTATTAAGGATTTTGGAGGAGATACAACAATATTCTCAATTTCTAAACTATATAAATGTGTCATTTTGATGTGTAAGACGTCACTAATATGGACATGTTGCTATTCATTGTTCTTGCCATTTTGTTTACCAAATGGAGAAGGAAATATGCTCTTTCTTTTCTAGAGAAGTCTCAGGAGACCCACCAGTAGGTCGATGAAAATATTGAGTTAATTCATAAAGGACTTGCAACAAACCTAGAGGAAAAGGAAACAATTAAAGATAGTCTCAAAATATGGAAGGTATTGTTGAGAAGATATGTATTGGTGGTGTGTCCATGGAATATATTGTTATTGATAATCCAAGAGTTGAGGTGATGATTCAGCGATCGTAGATTGAAAATCCTTTGCAATCTGGTATCTTGAAACTCATGGAGTCATCGAAGGAAGGTGCTACAAATGTGGCTCAGCTTGTAGAAGGATCCCCTGGTGATGATGATATGCCACAATATCATTATACTAGTATTCATATTGTGGACGATTTAATATATTATGAGAAGTGGCCTACACTTGCTGAGATGATCACTAATAATAAGATCACACATAAAGAAAAGAAGGTGGAAAAAAGGCTAAAACCTCCCCGTCAGTGTCAGACCTAGTAAGGGGGAGATTCTAGTTCTAATTCAAGTTTGGATACTAGTAGTTCTAGGCAAGAGGAATTGATTTCTTTAGGGAGTGAATTGGGAACTCTAGAAGATAGAGGGAAGAGTAGATACCCACTTAGGTCAAAGAATATGAATAAATTTTCTAAAGGGCCAGTTTTAGAGGGACTTGGCTTGGACAATATAAGATCTAGTTTCATGGGTGGGAAATCCTTTTTGAAACATGCATAAGAGAAGGAAGTTATTGGAATACTACAAGGTAAGCATTGTTTGGTTATAGGGGCTTTGAGTAGGTCAACCTCATAAGGGTGGTTTAAAATGATTATACTCTCACTAAATATAAGGGCACTAATTAGCCAAAATAAAAGGATAACCCTATCAAGGATAATTGATATTCAAAAACAAGAAATAATTTTTTTGAGAGAGTCAACGGGTAATAAATATTACTTAGATTATAGTCTTGGGAATAGTTTAAAGAACTGGAATTTCTCTATAGTGGACTCTGATGGACTCTCAGGTGGTTTAATTACTAGATGGTGATCAAATCTATGCCTAACAAATCCTTTTGTTGTGCACTCAACTCTATGCATGGAATTCATAAGTAAATAACCAAGACAACATGTTACTATGATGAAAGTGTATGGCCCTTATGAAGGAAAGCAAACATTTTTGGAAAAGTTATCCTATCTTCAGACCATAAGGGAAGTGTTGAAATAATGTAACTACAAAGAGTATTCTTATTATTATTGATATATTATTCATAGGATCAATCCCCATTGTGGATTGATCATGTCGGTTATTGTAATAGGACCAAATCCCCTTTTGCGGATTGGTCAAGAGACAATTGTAATAGGCAAAATAAGAAGTCGGCCCCAACAGATATTAAAGAGACCNNNAAATATAATAAAGGTGGGTTTACCCACCCAGTTTGAGAAGTCGGCCCTGCCAGTGAAGAGACACTTCACACGTGCCAGACTTGTATAAATAAAGGAGGCTAGCGCCTCACTTAGACACAACTCACTTGCTCATTTTGAGAGACAAGTTTAGATCTGCTACCAGAGAAGAAGGAGAGAGAGAGAGTGGCACATATCTGGGAGAGGACTTTCTGTATTTGTTTAAGAGATCTCTTGGCATTGTATTGGCTATCTATATTAAGGAAGTTTTGCTGGGTTTTCTTCCCCTAGAGGGTTTCCCAGGATAAATGTTGTGTCTCTTATGATTGTGTATTTCTCAGTGACCGTGGAGTATGTTATTGTTATCTAATGAAATGCAAACATCTATAATAATGGCTTAAACATTAACATGGTATCAGATCCAAGATTAAGGAAGCATCTTTCACAAGTGAAAAACGCCACTGTTACCGTACATGAAAATGAGGGCTTTTTTATAGTGAAGCTTTCCAGCCCCAAAACCATCTAGAAAAGTGTTCCCTCCCCTAAGGATCAGTTTGGCACTCTCAGCGCACATTTTCAGTGGCTGGATATCCGGGAATGTGAAACCCTAGTTTCACAAAGTACCAGAAAACCAGTGTAGCAGAAGTACCAGAAGTACCAGAGGTACCAGAAAACAAGAAGCACCAGTCCAGAAATCCGCAAATCAAGTTTGGAGGAGCAAAAGTTGGATTTTCTTAGATCCAAACACACCAGGCTACTCGCCTCAGCCAAGCGCACCTCCTGGTAAGTTCAGTTTTTTTTATTTTTAGCACTTTCATTTTTTGGTAATTTTCCTAGCTCCAGGTAAAGATGTCTGCAAGCGTTAAGCTTGTTGACAAGTTAGAAGGAGTGGAAAAATTTCGTGCCTGGAAGTATAGGATTGGCCTCATTCTTGAAGCGAATGACCTAGCAAGATTCGTCAAATAAGAATTACTGAAACCCGACGATGCTGTAGAAAAGACAAAGCGTCAAAATGACACAATAAGGGCCAAAAGAATCATTGCAGATTCAATCAAAGACCATCTGATTCCTTATGTGTCATCTAAGAAGACCCCAAAAGAAATGTTTGATGCCTTGACCAGACTATATGAAGGAAAGAACATAAATCGGAAGATGAATCTTAGAACTCAACTGAAGAATACAAGGATGCAGAAAGGAGAAATGATTCAGGAATATTTCTCCATAATCTCAGAATTCAAAGAACATCTAGAAGCTATTGGAGATACCATAGATGAAGACGAACCCATAATAACGGCCCTAAATGGTCTCACAAGACCTTGGGATGCTTTCATCCAGACGATATGTGCCAGAAAGGAGAAACTGAAGTTTGACAGTCTATGGGAAGAATGCATCCAAGAAGAAACAAGAGTAGTGAATCATGAAGCGTTACTAGCAAGGGATGATGATCAATCCCTAGCTACTCACACCAAAGGAGGAAGGAAGAAACCCTACTTCCAAAAGGAGACTCATAAAGAGCCTCAACAATCAAATAAATTCAATCATAAAGAATCTCATCCAAGGAGATTTCAAAAGAAAGGACAATGAAAGGAAATATACTACTCATCTGTACAATGCTATCATTGTGACAAGATGGGACACATTGTGAAGTTTTGTCTAGCCAGACGAGAAGAATACAAGAGAAAACATAAGAGGCTCCATGCCCATGTAGTTGAAGATGAAGAGCCACTCGCAAAGATGATAAGAGAGGAGATCAAAGACCATCTCTTGATCTTGGCCCTCTCAGGATTTGTAACACCCGGAGAGGACACTTGGCTCATTGATAGTGGTGCATCCAAACACATGACGGGACAAAGAAACATTCTCTCTTGTATCTCAGAGAAGAATTTTTCTCAGAAAGTGACACTTGGATATGATTACCCAATATCCCATCAAGGGAGTGGGAGAATCAAACCATAAACTGAATTCAGGGAATTCACTAAAAATGACGGACGTACTATATGTACCAGGCTTGAAGAAGAACCTACTCTCCATTTCAACTTTAGAAAAGAAAGGTGATCAGGGGATCAAAATTTTGCTCAATTTTCAAAGTGCTCGGAATGAGACGAAAACAGTGCCATTGCGTCCGTCTCGTCTTCCTGATTCCGGTGGTATATTTACTTTCTCAAACGGAGTCCGTATGGAGGAGATATCGCGATCTGTCCGCCAAGCCAAATAGGCAAAAAAAATTGGATGCTGATTGTACCTATCCGTACAGTCCGTACGGTGACATGGCAGAGCCGTACCGTCCGTACAATGACGTGTCGATAGTGACGTGGCAGATGGTGATTGGTTGATTACTGGCGAATCGGGAGCTGACACATGTCTTGTTGACGACGAATGGTATGAGGGCACGTGGCCCAATGCATGGGCGCCACGTGTCCCTCGTCGGTTGGTCTATATTTGTTATGTAAAATTGTATGTGGGAGTCCGCAGGGTTCGACCCCCGGACCTCCCCCTCTCTATAAGCCTTAACAAACATCCGCCTACCATTACACCACTGTATGTTTCTTAACATATATGCGGGGGTTAATTTATTTAAATTAACATATATGTGTAAGTGGAAAGGGGGGCGGGTCGGGGCCTAGCCCCGACCCGTGGTTCTATCGAATCAATATACGACCGCGTTATATTATGTTACGCGCGGGGATTAAACAATAACCGCGGGTTCTATTGTGTAACCAGTGTATTATATGTAAACAATTCTGTGCGCGGGGCTATGACCCTTGGTCACATGTGGTATGCCACATGCTCGTGGCCCGGAGCGCGGGAATCCGTTCATATGGTTGTCAAACCGACTTAACCACCGTTTGCCAAAGCGCGCGGTCCTATGCGCCATGTGCCCAGGTGCCGAGGCGGTTAGGGGCTGGAGCGCCCTTAATCGTCCTACGGTTTGTACCGGTGTGCGGTTGCATACGAGACTGAGTTTTTACGCTTAAATAAGCGTGTGAGCCAGGTTTGCTAAGCAAGGGGTGCGATTTGTAGAACCAGAGACAACAAAGTTGAAGAGGGAGACTTCCAGGAGGCCTAACTTCTTCATTTTTCGACCGTTTCAGGTGCCGAAAGAGACCAGACAGGGGTTTTGGGACGCTGGGAAGCCATTGGAGCAGTCGATTTGTCATTTTGAGCACTGTAAGGCATGTTTTTGAGCACTTTGAGCAATTTAATAATAATGATCCATTGGAAGCTGGACCAGGAGATGTAGCCCAGAGAGGGGTGAACTCCTTTATCAAGTTGTTGTGTTTATGTGCTAATGTTCATTGTTTATGCTGCT
>ML779941.1:188485-243575 GCA_009831015.1 Picea engelmannii
CTTCTTGTTAAGGGGGAGTGTTGAAATAATGTAACTGCAAAGAGTATTCTTATTATTATTGATATATTATTCATAGGATCAATCCCCATTGTGGATTTATCATGTCGGTTATTGTAATAGGACCAAATCCCCTTTTGCGGATTAGTCAAAAGACAATTGTAATAGGCAGAATAAGAAGTTGGCCCTACCAGTGAAGAGACACTTCACACATGCCAGACTTGTATAAATAAAGGAGGCTAGCGCCTCACTTAGACACAACTCACTTGCTCATTTTGAGAGACAAGTTCAAATCTGCTACCGGAGAAGAAGGAGAGAGAGAGTGGTGCATATCTGGGAGAGCACTTTCTGTATTTGTTTAAGAGATCTCTTGGCATTGTATTGGCTATCTATATTAAGGAAGTTTTGCTGAGTTTTCTTCCCCTAGAGGGTTTCCCAGGATAAATGTTGTGTCTCTTATGATTGTGTATTTCTCAGTGATATTGTATTATGCTATTGTTATCTAATGAAATGCAAACATCTATAATAATGGCTTAAACATTAACAGGAAGGGAGGATCATCGTAGGAGACCTTAATTTTGTATTGAACATGAAATAAGTATGGGGGGGATATACTACAGTTGACGTGTTGGTTGACTTCTTTATTCATTAGATCAAAGTTGTTGCGCTAGTGGAAGTGGACCTTATTTCTCTTAGGACAACGTGGAGGAATGATAAGGTTGAAAGAGAAGCAGTTACAAAGCATCTAAACCAAATTCTAGCTTTAGATTCATTACTCTAATCTATGCAAAAGTATTGGTCTTGGAACAAGGTGTAAGGCATATTGAGTCACAATCCTATATTAATTTGGATGGAAATATGTGATGCTAAATCATCTAACCCTTATAAATTCAATCCAAGGTTGCTAGATGAAGATTAGTTATAGACACTTGGTAAAATCTCCTAGAAGAACTACAATAGTAACACTAGGCAATCTACTAATGAACACTTTGTTGCTTCATTGGAACTTGTCAAAGAAAAAGTGGTGGCTTGGGCCACAAAAATTAGAGATATACCTTTACAGGAGGTTTCGGAGAACATAAAAACTCGCTTTCATGATGATGACTTAGGTATCTTTAATGAAGGTGAATTGAATAGACTAAAGAAATTAGAAGCCATACATAAGAAATTGTTTCAAAGGATTAGCTTATTTAAGTGTAAAACATTTGGAATCCATTATATAAGGATACTGAAGGCACAAATATAGAAGAAATTGTCAAGATAGCTTCATATTTTCCTTAGTTTGTGACAAAGGAAGATAACTAGATCTTTTATGAAGAAGTTTCAAAGGATGAACTATTGATTGTGTAGTCTTATTTTCAAAAAGATAAAAGCCCAGGACACGATGGGTCAATTGTAGAAATTTATTTGGGATTTTTTGAGTTCCTTGGTGATGAATTGTTGAGAGTCATGGAGATGATAAAGTTATAGGTTCTTTCAATACAATTTGTATTGCACTCGTTTTGAAAGTTGATAAACCAAAGTATTGTGATGAGTTCAAAATGCAACTGTATATATAAGATTATCTCAAAGGTGGTGGTAGTAATACTTAAAAGAGTACTATCTGGTATGATCTCCCTTGAATAATTTGGCTTCCCAGAGGGGAGACAAATACATGAAGCTATTGGGTTTTCACAAGAGAGTTTACATACAGACAAAACAAAAAAATTGCCCTCTATGGTAATAAAGTTATACTCCTCAAAAGGATTGGATAAGACACATGGGTTTCAAAATTCTTGTGGTCAAATGGATCATGGGTAGTGTGTCGTTTGTTTATTTTGTTGTCATAATAAATCACTCTTTCACTTTTGAATAGTGGAGCTACAAGATGGTTTGAAGTATATAGGTTTCATACTAAAATCCAATGGATATGGTAATAGAGTCTAGACCTTGTTGATAAGCAAGATTGAAAGAACAATCTAATTTTGGTGCAATAGATGGCTCCCTAGATGAGGAAAATTAATGTTAGTTAAGTCCATCTTAGAAGCAATCATAGTTTATTGACTCTCTTTTGCACATATCCCCAAGGGGGTATTGGAAAATATTAGAATGAATTGTTATGACTTTTTGTGGAAGGGTAATAATGATAAGGTGGGATATCATTTGGTACACTAGCAAAGCCCAAAGACGAGGGGGGTTGGGGATTAAAGCATTCCCATATGTTTGGCTGCCAAAATTCTTTCAAATTTGATTACCAAGGAAATTTTATGGAAAAGCATAATTTTACAAAACTACTTGGCCCCAACTACTCTATTAGATTGGATTGAGAATCCATGCAAGAGTATTAAAAATGTTTCCAACTAGTGGAAAGCATTGGTATTATACTTTCCTGGTATTGGGGAACCACCTAGCATGGAGGGTGATGGATTCTTAGGTTATATTGGGAACAAATGCTATAATGGGTTGTGGTAACAATGTTTCTCTCTCTAGAATTGATCCAACATTTATAGGAAATGGGATATTGTGCTTTAAAACAAATTTTTGATCCTCGAAATACAAATATTTGCCATCAAGGTTGGTTGATTGTTGATAATTTAGGTTTTGAAGAAGATCATGAAGCATCTTGGAATGGATTTTTGTTTGAATTGAGTAGATGTCATATAACATTGAAAGAAGAAACAAATGTTGTCATTTGGAAAAAAAATGAGACAACATGGTATTATACGACTAGGTTAGGGTATAGGGTGTTATGAGGTTTTGTGGTTCAATATAGATGTTGGTGGTGGTTTAAGGTATGGAAGGTCAAGGCTTCTAAGAAGACTAAAGTATTCATGTGGCTCTCATCAAGTAATAGGGTCCCTACTTGTGTTTTGATTAAAAAAACAAACAAACATGGATTTGGCATTTTCTTATTATGTAGGAAGGAGGATGAATACATGTCTCACTTATTTATTTGGTTCCCTTTTGCTATGTATATCTAGAAGGATATAGGCCACTGGATTGGGATCTCTAATCTCTAGCATGGAACTATTGTATAAGAATGTATAAAAAATTGGTTTCACAAATAGGACCCCAAGGAGTATAGATCTATTCCTTTTTCAATGGGCATTCATTTGGCGCACAATGTCTTCCTTTTTAGGACCTAATGCTCAAATGACTAGGCAAGTGGGAGAGATTATGATAAACAGGTTTATTTCATGGGGATTTTTTGATGGGGCTTGCTAAGGCACATAACACAACAATAGTATTATGGAAGATTTATTTTTGAATGATTTCCATTATTTCCATTCTAAATCCGATATGGGAAGAGGCACAAATAACTCTGTTGAATTGATGGTTGTACAATCACTTATCATGTTGGCTTTGGATAAATACATAACTCATCTATAGATCTATGGAGACTCCTTGATGGTCATTAAATGGATGAATAATGAATAGGTTATTCATTGCATTAGTTTTCAATATTTAACATAACAACTTAAGGAGAAGTCACCTCAGGTTACAAATATTACATTCACACATTTCTATAGGGAGTTGAATACTTTGGCAGACTCTTTATCCAAGGAAGGACTTAAGTTGGATGTTGGTATCTTGTTGCTAAAATAATATAATCGTGGACATATTGAGTCTAGCCTGACAATATAATGATATCACGTTATATATCATATGGAGTTTTATATGCTTAACATCAATTAACTTAGATGTTGCTATTATTGGATGATTGTAATAATTACTCTTTTTATGGATTATCTGAGGTAACTTTTGGATAACTGTGTGATATTTACAGAGGTCATATTGAAGATATGTAAGTTTTTGGTGATAGGAGTATTTTTGGAAAAATGTACTTTGAATTGTTGGGGAAATCCTTGGATTTTTCTCTGTGATTTTTTGCAATGCCATGTGCACTTGAAGAATGCATTTTTCATACTCTTTTGAAATAAAAAATGAGATTTGTAATTTGTACATATATTATATACATGCATGTATATTGTACATATATTATACACACACACACACATATAATTTGTACATATATTATATACATACATGTATATTGTATATTATATACATATATGTGTATAATAAATAATGTCAATTGGGTTTAGCTCTGGTGGTTGGGAGGAATGATTGTTATCCTCCCCGCCGCAATTAAATTCTCATAAGTGATATGTTGAGCTAATAACAAGTATATTGTTGTAATGGTTGTGAGCCTTTTTGTTGTTTGACCTTGTGCCATGAAGATTCTAGGGTTTACTCTGGGTACCATCCTCGAAATGAGGAGAAGTACTTGGGGGTTTTCCTTGAGCTTTGTAACTTGGAAAAAAAATGCACATAATATATGCATATATGTATTTATATAATATGTAATATACATATATATGTATATAATTTACATATGTGTATATAATATATACATGTATTTTTTTCCAAAGGAAAAAATGGAATTTTTATTTAAGAAGAAATCAAAATTACATTCTACATGTGTCTGATAGACATTGATTAACAATCAATCCACCGACCTTCATATTAAAAGGTTGCATGGCCTTAAATCCAAACATCATAAAAATGAAAAAACCTCCAAGTCTTCCCCTATATTGTCCCTCATATATAAAGTACTTCCAAAATAAATAGTCTGAAACAAATCTTTGTTACAAATATATCCTTAAAATATTCCTTCAAAAAGTTCTTGCTACAAGCATACACATGACTCAAAATATAAAAACAAAAATATAGCCCAGCAAAGAAAATAAAGAGAGCCAGGGTGCTAAAACAATCATTGAATATATTCTATCCTCCACTTCCTAAAGTGAAAGGAAACATGTTTTCATGGACTGAACCTCTTTGGAAAGCCTATCCACCTTTTGATTTAATTTTGATACACACAATTAAAGGATATATTGTAGAACAACTACATTATCTCCTTTAGATGATCACCTACATTCCTGGGATTGATATCTTGCAACTGCCCCCTTCCTTGCATCCAATAACCAAGGTCGAGTCTCCAAAGAATTGGAGAGTCTTAACATCCTTATCCAATGCACACTTTAAAAGAGACCTCAAAGATAGCAACTTTGCTAAGTTGTTTTTTTATGCCCCAACACTCCTTAAAACTTGAACCAATAAGATTCTAATAGGAAAAGGATGCATCCTGCATTGCTTATATTTGACTGCATGTTTTGGGTTCCATTGACAATGTGCCAGTGAAAGGATTTATCTATGGCTAAAGATCTAGTATGATGAGTAGACTTGAGTTTTGGAACCTTTATTATCATAACATACATGGCACTTAACCTGAAAAATACTTGTTCATGCAGGATATGCTTCCATTTGAAAAACATTCCTAGCCATGCAAATGCCTCAACATACAATGCAAAGGAGAGAACTTAGTTCCTTCAATTAATTTTTTCTGAACTAGGTCCTTAGGAATACCTCCATCGAATCACCTACCCACACATTCCTTTGACAGATAATTGCCTCCACTTCCTTTCACAACACCTGGGAGAAAGGGTGATCAATAATTAGATGAACATATGTTTCTTCTACATCTCAACATAAGTGATTTCGGGTAGAAGTTTGCTACAATAGTGGCCTTACTACAATAAATATCAGACCGTATAGAAAGAAAATTCCACAAAGAACACTCAACAAAGATATTATAGTTGAATTCAAAGGAAATAACTAACTATTGAGAGGAGGAGAAAGATTAACTCACCAGGAGTCCTACAGTTGTTGTCGTTCCCGATTGTCAAAATCTCCTCTCTCTTTTCTAATAGTTCCTTTGCAACCTGCAAGAATCTCAAATAGACAATCTTATGCATAGAGGTAGTTATACTAACAACTACCCGTTAGTCCAAAAAATGATAGAATGATCAAATCAATTAGTATTCTATGAAGCATGTATGAAAGAATTACAAATTTAAACAATACCAATACAATACACTTCGAAGGAATGAATTTCGTATTGGAAAACAACAATCGGGTAGTTATAAGTTATACATGTTTGGTGTGGTGTTGCCTTATCGAAAGAGACTTTGAGTCCCTCCACCCAAGCTCCTGCTATAAGGGTTGGTTTTGACTCTAGATCTACCATGAAACCAAAGAGAATATATGGGAGACTCTTGGTTAGATAGGTTGGTGATCAGAAAGAGGCTAGAAACAAGGGTTTCCAGGTCAAAAAACCAACAGAAATAGGGATATGTATGGGCTCACAGACTCGAAGGGTGTAGCCAAATAGGTGTTTTCTTTGATGTTCAAAGAATCATTACCTTTATCCTTGAGCCAAATGCTCTATTTATGACATATCTAGTTGTTTAGAGATGATTGAGTATGGGTAAATGGAGTTAGGTAACTAACCAAACCCATAACTCAACATTTAATTACGAAAAAAAAATGTAAGCATTTATTAGCATGTACATGACTGTCCTGTGGGAAACCTGCGTATACGCGTGTTGCATAACTGTCAGGGCGCATACAACTTCCAAAAATATTTTTTAGAAGGTCTTAAGGAGGTATGAGGAAGAGTTGTTTGCAAGTAGGATAGGGACTTGGACAATAAGAGCATCAATGCTTTAATGGTGTAAATTGACACTATAACAGATGCCCCTAATGTGTGAGGTCAAAAGAGTAAAAGAGATGACACTACTACATTCTCGAGGTCTTCAAATCAACCGTCATGGTAAGAGTCTACACTGTGCGAATATATGTGTTGAACTCGAATATAGTAAGACACCATTTGATTACTAGTCATTGATGTATATTGTTAACAAATGTGATGCAACGCATTGATAATGATAATGGGTCTCAAGGTACCTAGTACAATCTAACAAGTGTGAATAGAGGATTTGATGTCAAACACCTGGTAGAATATATCAGTCATGGGACATAGATGTATTCCCATTGTCAATGGTGAGAGATTCTTCCATTGATGACTACAAGCCCCAAGGTACAAATAATGACTCTAGATCCTAGTCCCGGAGCAAGATGTTTTGAATTCGATAGGAAGAGATCCGCCTAAAGGACGGAATTAAGGCATCCCCCATCATCCAACACAAGGAGTAGTAGAAGGCGAAATATTTGGAAGGACTTGGATGAAAGTTTGAAAGGACCACCATGAATTACATCTCACATGTGCACTAGATGTAAATCGCGCATGAAAGAGACCCTCTGAATAAAAACCAATAATGAAGATTGTCGACAAAGGTGAGGAAGCCACCAATGGGGACAAAAATTGAAGGTACTGCATGAATCCCAATGTGTGAATAATGATCTTGTCGTCAAACAAAGGGAAACCACTTGGTCAG
The DNA here is from genome assembly GCA_009831015.1 of Picea engelmannii. Classification (NCBI taxonomy): domain Eukaryota; kingdom Viridiplantae; phylum Streptophyta; class Pinopsida; order Pinales; family Pinaceae; genus Picea; species Picea engelmannii. Next base: position 195,763 of record ML779941.1, read on the forward strand.
TTACCAATGATGGAATGTCATTTGTTGAGCACAAGGTCGCCTATCAATTATGTAAATAGGACCAGGGTGTGACTCTAGGTCAAACTCTCATACCAATTGGTCGCAGTTGATAAGATTTTAACCCATCAGTAGGAAGTCAATGGGGACCCTCCATACCAACCCGAGTATAGGACAAAGATACTTTTGATTATGAGATGTACTTGACACACGAGAAGACCAACTTTCAAAGCCAAGAATTATGTGGAATGGTCAACACACGCAAAAACTTCTTGTGAACAAAAACTCGACACAATATGTGATTTAGGAAGCATGAACTGAAAATGAACATTAACATAAGTCTGCGATGCAGGAGGCAATGATAGAATCTCCATGGTGACTGGAAGAATAACCAGTCGGAGGAGTAAAAACTCTATGTAACTGGTTCAGTTTCCTAAATTTGTACTAACCCAAATTGTTGAGACAAGACTCAAACTGTGTGCTTTGTTCAGAGGCGACTTGATTGCTACCAATAACGGTAAAGAAGACTCATTCCCATGCTCCTTTTTATTATTATTTGGTTTTTTTTTGTCTTTTTAATATTATGAAAGCCTAAAAAAGAGTAAAATAATGTTATGAAACAGTGGCGGAAACGAGTGTCGCAGATAAGCAAACCAGTTCCAAGCGTAAGGAACATACCTATGCTCAATGCAAGGAAACACGTGTAGGATATGGACACTCGGGTGTCAATTATAAAAGGAAAAGATTGCAAGGCTAGCAACTAATGATAATGCATAAGAAAGAGGATAAACAATAGCAAGTTGAAGCTGACATCAGGCTCAAAAGCGCAAGAAGTGGAATGAAATGTAGCATTACAACTCAACACATAAAAGGGGGAGCCCCATGGGGTATTATCTAGAATAAGAATGAGAAGAAGTTACAAGGCTTCAATGCAAAGTCATGGCATGACTAAATAGGGCTCATGAGCCTATGGAAGTACTTCATCATGGGCTCCAAACTACGAACAAGATTCTAACTAGGGCGCCCATGAACGGTAGGCTCTACCGCATGAATTAAAACACTTCTAAACATCAAATAAGGTTCCATGTCGCAACTCAGTGGGTTTGATACTAAGGAAAAATGAAACAGGAAATGGATAATGAAAAAATGCATGAAGGGGAAAATCTAACCTATATGCCAGTTTCAAGATCATTACCCGTCAAAATGGATCGACAGGGGGAAAAGGAACCAAAGAAAACGTCTCCAAATTCCTGCATATAAGACCAACAACACTCACCTGGAAGTTAATAAGTCCAATATAGAAACCTTTGATAATAATATGTGATATGGAATACATAAATTGAAAATGAGAAACCCTAAAAGTACAATACATACAAAGCACCGCACAACCTTGCAGATTGTGCATAGTGCTTCTCCAAGTAAAGCCCATTGATAGGCTCGAGCCAAGGGATTCTTTGGTGAACAACATGTAAAGCTTCCAGTTCAGGAAGAGGTCGAAAATCCATAGTCAAAGCTTCAAGGATAGCCTCATCCAAAGGCAATTCAACATCCAAGAAATTAGTACTCAACAATATGCACATACCAGGGCTTGAGGTCTCACAAACAGTAAGATAAGACTTGAGAGGAAACTCAAAATCACTCAGGCCAATAGGGGAAAGCTAAGGCTCACATTCCCCCACTGCATAAAACACCCGATCAATTACCAAGACCTTGTCTCGAGAAGGAAAAATGAACTGTAAAGATTATTTCTTAGAAGCAATTGACACCGAGGATATGATGTCACATAATCCACATGTGGCAGGGAAGAGTCTCCTCGAACACTAGAAACATACAAAGGTGAAACTTGAACTAAATTCAAACTAGGATGGTGATTATCATATGCAAGTTGATCAATGGTGACAATGCTTCCATTGTGAGGACAATGCATCACACAAAAGAGAGTAGACACCATAGCGTTAATAGCATATACATAATCATGCCCAAGAAGCATATTAAAGTCTAAAGGGTCTGGTATCACTAACATATCGACTAGATAAATCTTCCCACCTAAAGTGATAGGAAATTAAGGAAGAATTCCAAAACATTCACTAGGTCTTATATTGAAAGCCAACAACCCACCGATAGATGACACAAGCTTAGGAGAACTGAAATATTTCCAAGTTGAGGAGGATAAAATACTTGTGGAGGCTCCTTCATCTACAATACAACATAAAATGTGTGTTGAATTAACTTTAACCATTATCTGGAAAGGTGCAAAAGAAATAAGGCAAGAATCAACAAGATAATCCAATCAAAGGAAACCACCTTAGGACTTGGAGGGAGTGTACTCAAAGAGAGTGGAATGCCCCCTTGTTCAGAAGGTACTGAATTGGAAATGCTAAAGACATAGTCAAAATATGCTTCACTCCCCGAAAGAAGAGTGGGATCGGTCGAATATTGCATCAACAAATCACTTCCTTAGAATTGTCACTCTCTAAGAGAAGAGTGGGATCGGTCGACAACATGGTCAAGAGACACATCACCCCCCAAAAGAAGAGTGGGATTGAACAAATATTTCATTGGGTCGACCACTTCATCAACCAATGGTTGAATAAGTTGTTGGGAAACCAAAGATTACTCAAAACTAAAAGGACTGTGAAACGAGGACCACGGTCTTAGTACCTCTAGAATACTGGGGCACAGATGAGTAAGGTGATATCCCGTACAAAGCTTACAAGGGAACTTGGGATTATGTCCTATTCATCCAGGCTTCTCAACAATATCAATGCCCCCAACATGACTTGCAGTGGCTGGTGGTATGATCCCATCATGCGTAGTAGAGGTCGAATGTAGGTGTCCAATATGAATCTCATAGGTTGGTGATCTGATTCTAGTATGACTCGAAGTGACTTGAATTGTGCTCCCCGCATGACTTGCAAATACTGGTGTCTTGTCTTCAACATGGCTCGCAAAGGTTGTTGACATAACTCCAACATGGCTAGCAAAGGTTAGTTTCATATCTCCATCATGACTAGCAGAGGACGTTGGTGAACTATTGCAAGTATAACTTGTAGTGATTGGAATTTTTCACCTAGCATGACTTGCAAAGGTTGGTTGCATATATCCAATATGACTCGAAGAGGTTGGTGAACTAATTCCAATATGACTCGTAGTGACTAGACTAGTTCCCTCAACATGACTTGCAGTGGTTGGCGACATGTCTCCAACATGACTTGCAAAGGTTGTTGACTTCTTATTCTTACTCTTCCTCTTCCTATTCCTTTTAGACTTCTGGTTACTAGTAGCGGGACTGTCACCATAAGAGGGTGAAGGAGGAGGAGTAGACTTCATGGATACATAAGGTAAAGGATCAACATCCATTCAATGCCCATGACATAGGGTTCTTCTTTGTGAAGCATCAAGAGCATTCAGGACATTCGAAGTGGTCGACAACCAAACCAATAGTCCAAGATTCAACCATGGAATGTTCAAAGTGGCCATCAAGGGGGCACCAACGTTTCCAAAGAAAGGAAAAGAACAAGCCCCTTGGGAAGGGGTCCCTGGTTGGTATCCTCAATAACTTTGGCCATGACATTCTTATGCACAGGTTCGTCCCATGTGGGATTGTTCACGGCCGAAAAAGTCTCACACACTAACTCTCGCGAACCAGTGGTATTAAAACATATTCCTTCTAGAACGTGGCTCCATGCTTTCAAAATGAATACCAGGGGTCCTTCCCTACCAGTGGAGCTATTGGTCAACCACCTTGAATCAACGATACAAAAGCGGTGATACAAGCACAACCTAAGGCTAACTATACAAAGCAACACTCCACTAAAAAGTCCTAAGAGAAAAATCGCAAACAAACAACTTCTTCAAAGCTTCAGGCCAGGTGGATAAGGTCATGATTCCAAAGCAATGATAAAGTGGAAAGGGACCTTTTGGAAACTGACACAGGATGATCAAGTCCCACGACCAATGAGCAAAGGAGTGAGAGGCAATTACCCTAACCTCCACTTACCATCCCTACCCGATGCAAGTAACCCTCGCTTTGCGGGGCACCCTCAAGGGGTACTGATAGCATGATGCAAAGTCTGCCCCATGTACAACGAGAAACCCCCCGCAGTCACATGTGAGAAACCTAGGTAGAGAAACTAAGGATACCAACTTGTTGTCGTTGTCTAGGGGTACAATTGGCAGTCGGGATCAAATGTATGGGCGGGATAAAAAAAATCCTGAAGCCTCAAAAGTGTTGCCTCTTAAGGAAGTATGGGCACTAGATAAACCCCCAAAATACAATCTCTCCACCATGCTCAATCAAGCCTTAGAGGGGTTATCTCCTTGATTCCTCCTTACGTGACCTCGTGTTTAATTATTGTGTTAGAGGAGGCTCCTAACTATACTTATATGAAAAGTGTATTTGAATCTTTGTAACTCATAATTCTATATTTTTTCAATGGCCTTGGAGATTTACCTCTCCAATCCTTATCCAAGGCCCTAATCCTAAAATTTTTAATGAACCCTAGAAACAAAGTCTAGTAAAATTTTAGTTTAGCGTTCATTTTAGCGGTTGTTCTTTACTAAAAGGATACGAAAGTGAAACTAATGTTGTTTAAGACTCTTGCAAAAATGAAACTTATAAGAACACTGGAAAATAACTATTTACACTAATTATTCAATGAAAAAGAGTTTAAAGAGTTTCAAAAAGAAAATTGTGTGAACAATCTTTCAAACCTTGAAATGCAATATTTTCTCTTTCTGATGCAAAATGCACAATGCAACCTTTTGAGAAAAGAAAAACAAGCAAACACAATGATTTTCTTTATTCTTTTTCCTTTGAAATGATTTCAATGTGAGAAGAAAACAAAATCCTATGCTAATATCTTTTTCTTTTTCAAATATGAATCAAAATAATGCAATAGAAAGAAAGAGACCTAAGTAGCAACAAACTAGTTTTTTTTTTTTTTTTTTTTTTTTTGTNTTTTCGTTTTCTTCTTCTTTCTACCAAATCAAAACTGAATGAAATATGCTAAAAGAAAGACATTTTTTTGGTTTTATGAATGAAAATCCAAAGGAAATCACAAAACAAAAGCATCGAACTTAAATACAAACTCAAGTTTCAAAAATGATCGCAACAACGACCACAAATCCGAGACCCTGAGAAAAAAACTAGTCTTATAGTTATGAAATCCAAGGGATAGAAAGGAGCCAAAGAAGGATTTAAAAAAAAATTAATCCTATCAATTTGAAGGCTTTACCAACCTCCTATATCCCACAAAAAGTTTCAGGAACAAACACCCCAAAAAAGCCAAAACATGGCTCAAAAATGCTGAAAAAACATGCAGAAAAGTCACTTTTCTAGAGGCATATGTGACCTTAATCATTGTAGGTAGCATATATGAGGTTATGTACGCCCCTTTTCCTTCTGTAGGGAGTGTATGCAGTAACCTTAGCCTCTTATAGGGAGCATATGTATGTGCCTTAGCCTTCTATAGAATGTGTATATGACCTGTGGTTGTACGCGCTTTTTCTTATTAAAAGGTGCATATGTACACGCTCTTCTCTTTAATGAGAAGTGTATGTACGCTTCTATTGCCAAAGGAAAGAGGGTATACACTTTTAAAAACCTAGAAAAATTAGGTCTAAATCCCAAAACACAATATGGAGTAGGGAGATTGAAAGAAAGACAAAAAATAATGGAAAACAAATAGCAAATCCAATAATGAATCAAAATGATAGAAGCATCAAATAACCTTGCTTTTGTTTATGAAATTTCCAACTTACTAGCTTCTCAACTAAAAAAGAAACCCAAACAGAGTCTTAAAATCCCCAGGAGAGACCCCAGACACCTATCCCAACACCTTAAAATGAGAAAATATTTGAAAAAACCCTCTCTAGAAAGATATATGTGCTTGTGATCAAAGCAACCTGAGTATGTATGTGACTGTCCTAATTGGCGGGCGCATATATACACAACTGTGATAACTACACAATGCGTATGTTCCTCAAAAAATAAAAAAATAAAAAAGAAGAATAAAAGAAGAGGCAAGCTATATGCTCAAGTGAATAAAGAAATACTCGGGAAATCACAAGTCACTAATCTAAGTGTTAGATAACATTTTGAATCAAAAGAAAAAGCAATTAAACCAACAAAGCCCAGAAACAGGCCCACTAGGGAAAAGTCCCAGTGGATTCGCTAGTTCTGCTTTCGGGGAAAATTACCCTACAGTAATGGGCTTACTGCAACAAATATTGGACCGTATAGAAAGAAAATTCCATAAAGAACACTTATTAAAGATATTATAATTGAATTCAAAGAAAATAACTAACTATCGATAGGAGGAGAAGGATCAACTCACCAGGAGTCCTACAGTTGTTGTTGTTCCCGATTGTTTGAATCTCCTCGCTCTTTTCCAATAGTTCCTATGCAACATGCAAGAATCTTAAATTAATAAGCCTACACAGAGAGGTAGATATACTAACAAGTACCCATTAGTCCAAAAAATGTCAGAATTATCAAAGCAATTAGTATTCTATGAAGCATATATGAAAGAATTGCAAATTTAAACAATACCGGTACAACACACTTCGAAGGAATGAGTTTCTTATTGGTAGTTACAAGTTATACGTGTCTTATGTGGCGTTGCCCTTTTGAAAGAGACTATGAGTCCCTCCACCCAAGCTCTTGCTATAAGGGTTGGTTTTGAATCTAGATTCACCATGGACCCAAAGAGAATATATGGGAGACTCTTGGTCAGATAGGTTGGTGAACCAAAAGAGGTTGGAAACAAGGGTTTCCAAGTCAAAAAACCAGCAACAACAGGGGTATGTATGGGCTTAAAGGCTCGGAGGGTGTAACCAAATAGGTGTTTGGTCTGAAGTGCAAAGAATCATTACCTTTCTCCTTGAGCCAAATGCTTTATTTATGCCATCTCTATTTGGTTAAATACTATTGAGTACAGGTAAACAAAGTTAGGTAACTAACAAAACATGTAACTCAACATTTAATTAGGCAAAAATACATTTTTTTAAGTTTTTATTAACATGTACGTGACTGTCATGTGGGCAACCCGCATAAATGTGTGTTGCATAACTGTCAGAGCGCGTACAACTTCCAAAAAGATGTTTTTAGAAGGTCTCAAGGAGGTATGGGGAAGATTTGTTTGCAAGTAAGATAGGGATTTGGCCAATAAGAGCATCAATGCTTCGGTGGAAAATGATGTTATAAAAATAAGCAGCATATGCTTGTACCCTCTCTTCCTCTCCTTTGAAAATCCTCCAAGGTAAAAACTTTCTTCTTTAAATCCAGCCAAAGAAAGATGCAAGATTTCTTTGAGGCCTAAAGTGTCCAGAGATCCTTCCACCACCAGACAAGACCATCTGGATCTGATGGAAACTGAGCTTTATATCCCAACCTCATAGAGTAGTATCCACATAATTTATTAAAATCACAAGCTAATGTGTTTGACTCCTCTCTTAGATGCACATGACCCCTACTAAGATTTTCGATGAAACCCCTCCATAGTCAACATGTCTACCAATTAGTTAAGAAGATGGGTTTTCCCCTCGAAGGTCACATGTTCAATTTTGAGGGGGGGTAGGGTATGCACATGTGAGTAATTTTTTGTTCGTGGATATTACATTGGGGTGTGTGTGTGTGTGTGTAAATACACATGCGTGCACGGGGGGAGGGGGGTGACGCATACACACACATATAAATATCCATGCACATATACATATATACATACATATACATATGCACATACATATATAATGATTCTGATGATGATTGGACTTAAGTCATTTATAAGAATTCTTAGGGTAATAAATCCATTGCAACTTGAATATATTGTATTTGAACTAGAGTTACCATTGTTAGTGTGGAGAGTGATATGACTTGATATTTGCCAAGGCTTCCTTATATTGACATTTTTTGTAGATATTCATCATTCATATCACTTCCCATATCATGAAACTAGGAGATGCATTGTAGCGTTTGTTTCCCTATCACTCAACAATAGTGAACTTGATATCTGTGTAGTAAATCAACGAGTTCTCATGGTATAACAAGAAAATATCAGGCAGGTGGGGTGCACTTGCTCTTACTTCAATCTTGGTGGATCCCACATACAACATGTGCCAATGGCACTTGGGGTTATGAATTCCAATGGTCAATACTATTTGCACTAAGCAAACAAGGCCATGGGGCACATGCTTAGATCTTGAGTTGGTAGGCTAAGCAATCAAGTATTGCATAATATTGTAGGTTTGGCAAGAGAATATGGTGTTGAACTGTGTGCTTGAGTGGCGTGGCCTTGGGCCCTTTGTTTTTCCTCTATGGAATTGTCCCACATGTATACAAACATGGGCATACAATTCTTTACTGGCAAAATAGTTTTACAACATTTTGTTGTGTAGTGCATAAAGCACGGGTAGCACTTGGATGGGGCTTGTGTGTGTATGTGTGTGGGTGGTGTTGAAAGATGTTCTTGAGTGGAATGGCATTGGGCCTTTTGTTTTCCCTCTATGGAATTGTCCCACATGTATAAAAACATGGACATACCATTTTTTATTGGCAAAATAGTTTTACAACATTTTATTGGGTAGTGCATAAATCATGGGCTCCACTTGGATGGGGCTTGAGAGAGAGAGAGAGAGAGAGAGAGATTATGTACATATATGTATATGTGGGAAGGAGTGTTGTCCTCCTTATTGTAATAGCCTTGAGGCCTATGTTTACAAAGCCTATAGTTTATGCAAAATATGGTTTATCCTAGGTACCATCTTTGAAATGAGGGGATTATTGAGCAGGTTTCCCCAAAATGTGTGTGTGTGTGTGTGTGTATTTTCTATGGAATACATATCCCCAAGAAACCCACTAGGTATTTCCCCTCATTTTGAGTATGGTACCTAGGGTCAATCGGATTTGTCAGAAGCTCGAGGCTTTACAACATAGAGATCAAGGATATTACAAAAGTATACTCATTAAGAGCTCAACATGTCACTTGCGGGATTCGAACCTGGTTGGGGAGGATAACAATCCTCCCAACTACTTGAGTTAGACCCAATTGGGTTTAGCTCACGTGGTTGGGAGGTTTGTTATCCGCCCCACCCAGGTATAATTCTCGCAAGTGACATGTTGAGCCTTAACGAGTATATTGTTGTAATGGCCTTGAACCCTGCACACACATGTGCACTCACACACGCAGATATATATATAATGACACAAACAAAAAGAGGTATCCATAAGACTCCCCTCACAATCATGATCGACATAGTTATAGTCTTCCACTATCATTAAGCGAAAAAGAACAAACAAGGCAACCCTTTAAATATTAATAAGATTAATCTTCTATGAAAAAAAACCTTCGGAGATCGTGTAAACATCATAAAAATGATGACATGTGTCCTTGGTTCGGCCCTCAATATAAAAAACAGTTCAAAGATGGACTTTGTCTATTATGATATATGTACATTGTCTTTAAATTCCTACTCAACGAGGATGCCTTCCTGGAATGAAAGTGCATCTTTCAACAACTTATTAGTCTTGGAATTTAATTATCTATAGATGTGGGTAAAATAAAGTTTTAAAAACTAATTTCTTGCCTCTGTGACTATATTTTGGATTCGTTGGCCCAATAAATGATCATTTTGGAATCACAAGACTTGGGGATTTTCCAATTCTTTGTCTACTGGATGTTTTAAAAGCATCCAAATAACATAGAATTCATATCTATTATTGGAACCATGGCCAACACACAATTTCCAATGGAAATAATTAGAATAATTAAGAAAAAGGAGAGCCCCTACACCAGAAACACCTAAGGTTCCTTGGCTAACCCCATCAAAGTAACCCTAAGCAAACTCTCGAATTATTTGAACTTCTCTTATGATCCTTTGGGTTTTTATTGAGGGAGGTTTCCAACTTCCTTGAAAATTTATCCTTGCCTTGTGGGTTGCTTGACCAACATGGATTCTTTTGTCCTAAAAAATCATTTTATTTCTGGTTAGCTAAAGAGCCCAAAGTGCAAAACAGGGCATAGCTTTAATATTGTTCATTGACTTGTCTTAAGATCAACTCAAGAAGCAATCCACGAGAGTGTCTTTGTTCTATATTTCACTTACATTTAGATAAGCTACTACTTGAAGAACTTCATACCACACAGATTTTGTATAAGGGAAATGAACAAATAGGTGGTCAACTGTATAATTATTTCTCCTACATATACACATCATCCTAGACAATGATGGTTGTGTTTTTTAATATTGTCCCATGTTATGATTTTGTTTTCCAATATAATCTAGAGAAAAATCTAATTCTTTAATGGGCTATCCAGCTTCCAGATATTGTTCCACCACCATACTTTCTCTCATCTAACCTTTTCCTCCATTCTATCCTTGTATCTTATTTTTATAGTTAGAATACCAACTATAGGATTCTTGGTCCATTTGATTCCATCCTCCTTATTTGTAAGTCTAATGGAAATGTATTTTAGCTGAGTAATAAAGTGATTCCATTAAAAAGACAAATCTCCTTCTAGGCCTAGTTGTGTTGCAGATTTCCACTCCTATGTCTACCCAAGACTAAAGCTAGCGACATCATGAAGCTTATAGATCCCAAAGGAGTGCAATTTGGATTAAGAGAAGGATATGCATTGGTTAGTTTCCATTTCTCCCAATCTAAGGATCTTCCCTAATCATAATATTTCCTCCATTACCTATTTCCCAAGCTATCCATTTTACTACTAAAGGGGCAACTCTCATCATTTCCTTCTGAACTATTGAAGAAGATTTTGTATTTTTTTTTCCGGTTTTGAACTAGTTCTCCACTGAAATTCCATTTAGATATATATATTTCATTCTCTTACCCCATAAACTTTCATTGAACATCATAATCCATGGAGTTTTTGCAACTAGATGTTATCTAAAGAAATATATGTTCTTCAAACCCCATCCACCATTTGTCTTTGGTTTTGCTAACTTTGTCCACTTCACCAATGGGATGCCTTTAGTAGGTTTCTTTCCAGTCCATGGGAAACTAAAACAACTTTTTCTATTTTTTTCAAGAATACCTTTTAGGATATGTGCTATGGACATCCAATAAACAAGGATTCTCTTCAAAACCAATATAAATAAAACTAATATACCTCCCTTCAATAGCCGACCTATGACACCAAATAGAGATTCTTACTTCAATCCTTTTTAGTAACCTAGTCTATTCCTTGTATCTATAGCTTTTAGGTTTTAATAGAAACCCAATATATTTAACTCCATCGGCAAAAACTTTATGCTTCATAGGGAAAAGTTGCACAATCTATCTCTTCTCCTCTTCTTCTAAAATATAGGTTATCAACGAGGACTTTTACATATTTATTTCCATGCCCATGGCATTGTAGAACACCTTGAGAATTTCCTTCATGGTTTCCATATCTCTTACCGATCCATGGAAAAACAACATGATATCATCTACAAAAATAGGATGTGAGTAATAGGTCCCATGTTGAGACTCTTTGCATCAATGCTAGCATTGAGACAGTGAATGATCTTTTGAAGACATACCTTGATTATTGCCAAGATAATTAGTCTACGGGGGTATATCTTGAATAAGAGACGAAACCTTTAAGCCATCTACAACAAAGGGGGATGCAATGTCATAAATATGAGCTTTTGGAKTTGATTCAAAGGTTAGTGGTATTATAGGCCCCTCCTTTGAGTCCTCAAAACTTCTCTTGTGAACCAAACATTACTATAGCAAGTGCATCGAAAAGGTAGCTTCCAATAGTCTAGCCTCTCTCTCTCTCACACACACACACACATTACTATAGCAATTGCATAAAAAAGGTAGCTACATTGTTTTGGCATTCTTGATTAGGGTTGGATGCTACAATGGGATGTAATAACAATATCTTTTGGTAGACAAAGATAGAACCATTATTTGGCAACAGGGGTGGTTGAGTGCCATGCGTATTGGATTAGAAGAGGACCATGTTGAATTATGGACAAATTTCATTTCTAAATTGAAAAATGGTCACATCAAATTAACTGAAGGATTAGATGAGCTTATATGAAACATAAATAAGTCTGGAGGAGAATATACCACCATAGTTGGATATGTGTTGCCAATGACTACACTGGGTCAAGATGAAAGATGGTGGTGGTCTCAAATATGGAAAGATGGGATGCCAAAAAAGCATAAATCTTTATGTGGCTAGCATTGATGCAAAGAGTCCTGACATGGGACCTATTACAAAGGAAACAAAAACAATGCCTTGGCATCTATTATTTGTGCCAAAATGAGAATGAATATGCGTAACATATATTCTCTCATTGTTCTTATGCTTTGCAAGTCTAGAATGACATCAACATGTGGCTTGGAATCAACAATGTGTGGTAGGGCGATTTGGTGGAAGAAGGATTCAGAAAATGGTATCATTGGTCACAATTAAATATTTATCAAGTTGTTCCTTTCATTGCCATCTAGGGCATATGGCTAGCTCACAATTCTTGCTTATTTGAGGATATGTTTCTACAAATCTTCCATATCACTTCTTATATTTGCGCTATGGCACAATTTTATAATTTATAAGGGACAAATGTTAAATCAAGGGTGATTTGGGAATTAGTTGTGGAAAAATCCTCTCCTTTGGATTTTTTGATTCAGCATGCCATGGTGAGGACATGCTTGGTAGTATAAAAAGGGTGTTTTATTTCTTAAACTAGCATTACTTGCAATTCTTTGCCAATGTAGGACATGGCACTAACAATTGAGCAAGGTTTTTAGCTTTACAAGTGCTCTTGAGGATGTCCATGCTTAAAAACATTTCTTAGATCCAAGCCTTTAGTGATTCCTCTTTGATTGTAAAATGGATTAATGGTACACAATATATCCTTGATATCTCTCTCCAATCCTTGGCAACGCAAATCATGATAACCTCTCTCTAGTTCACTAAAGTTTATTTCACTCACATCTATAGAGAATTGAATATGAGTGTCGATTCACTTTCAAAGGAGGGTTTGACCAGGGCTCTAGGATCTTTGGATATCAAAACAATTGTTGAAGGACACAACTTAGAGTATTCATGGGAGTTATAACTATGAACCTACTTTGTTAGATATGATGTTTTTTTTATTTTTTTACCGTTTTTTATTATTTTATAACCTGTTGGGATTTCTCAAAAATATTATGCTAATATTGCTCTAGAAGACTATTAAAGGAGTTGTTATACTAAACATTTATGGACGTTTTGATGCCTTTGGGCACTTGTATTGTTTTGATGCAATCATCTGCTGACAAATTCGAAAGGATGTTTTTTTAAGGTTGGATTTGGTTAGAAACATACTTTTTTTTAAACTATATAGTCATGCTCAACATTGTATATCTAGGAGACTATCTTCCTAGTCTTGAATATGCAGGCCTTTAAGGCCCTATGGAATGCTCACAAGCATCTATCTTTGTAATTTTGTTTTTATAAAATAAGATTGCTTGAATTTTTTCCTTGGAAAAAAATAAAAATAAAAATAAAAATAAATAAATAAATAAATATATATATATATATATAATATTATGTTATGTGTGTGTAGACATATACATCTATATATGTATAACATAAATAAACATGTGCATGCTCGCGCTCGCGTCCACACACACACGCACGTATATCCAAAAAAAAAAGTCTAATAATTTTATTTATAAAAACACAGTTACATAAGTAAAATGCTATATAGCATTTCTTTCTTGCTTCTTGAGCCTAATCAAAATGCCCTACTGATTTCTTGAAAAAAAAAAAAAACAGGTTATGTATCCCATTAAAGACTTTAAAGAAAAAAAAATCCACTAAATTTCTTGCACTACATCATTTTCAAAGGGAAAAAAGAGCTCTCGATCTATTGGATTGGATACATTCAACTTTCTAGCAAAGTCCTAAGTAGTCACATAAAATTGTGATTTAATTTATGTCCAAGTTTCATGAGTATATTCCAAAGAAAGACCACAAATATTTTTTGATACAATTCATACCCCTCGATCCAGACCTAAACCTTCTTTCGATAATTCATTTGTTGTCCTGTTATTGTCCATGTAGATATATGCAAAAGAGATTTGAGAGAAAATAGTCTATAGTCACTTGACATCAATAAATAGTGGTTGGAGTGTGAAACTCCTAAAATTCATTTCTTGTCTCATCGATTGAATAACAAGAAGTGAATCCCCAAATATTTGGATGTGCTTTACTCCATATTCCTAAGCCAACATTAAAACCAATTTAAGTGCCAACAACTCACTATAATTATTTGTTCCATATCCAACACCTACTTTGAAGGCTATAGTGTGATGCATCGATAGGTGGATTATCCCTCTAGCACCACCCCTAGGAGAGATCCCCTGGGAGGCACTGTCCTAGTAATCCCACATAAAATCCTTATAGAGATCAACTTCATTACACTGATGTACAACTTGCTTATCTTGAATTCAGGGGAAATCATATAGAATGTTTAGAACTTGTACAACACATTTCAAAGGTAATGTTTCTTTGTCCTCAAACAATTTCAAGTTTCTAGCCAATCATATTCCTCAGGCAACATTTATTGGGAGTGATTTGAACCTTCTAGTTTCTTTATTTGTGAACCATCTCCTGAAATCCTCCTCATTGGAGTTGCCTACCCAAATATTTTTAAAACCAATAATACCTTCTACCTCTTTCCAGACCTACTTTGTAAATGGGCAAGACATGAAAATGTGAAAATCAATTTCTTCATCTAGTTGGCACGGACAACAACAACCAGGTCCCATAATGTTCCTCTTTTGCAGTAAGTCCCAGTTGTGAGATTTATTATTAAGTATCAACCACATAAAAATTTTGTATTTTTTTGGATTCTTGGGCTTCCATACAACTGTCCACCACCACTCCTAAATATCCTCTCTTCTTCAGTAGCTCAAGTCTTATATCAAATTTTTGGGACATATTCACCAATTAAGTTTTGGGACCATATAAGTTAATATTCATTCTCTCTTATTCTAAAAAATCTATCTTTTAAATCATTTGCATAGCTCTGTCGTATAAAATCATCCTCTTCCTTTAGTCCAATATCCCTCTAGGTTAGCCAATGTTACTGCCAAGGAGTTTTTCTCTCCTAGATTACTATATGCCTTAGAGTATAGAATCCTCTACTTCTTAACTCTTATCATATGTGGAGGTAATTTGTGCTATATTTGTTTCCACACAAGGATCCAATCCAATTTGGACTCTATCCCCTTTCCCAACTCCCCACACTAACCAATTTCCAACCAATGGGAAATCTTGATTGACCGCTTTTCATCTTATTGATGCATTTTGTTATCTTTTCATAGGATTTCTTACCCATTCCTCTACTGAGTCTAAATCTATGTACTTAGCCTTTATGACTTGAACCCATAACCCTAATCATTGAACAAAGTTCCACACATTCTTAGTAGCTAGTGCCTTTGAGAACAAAAAAATATTCTTGAATCCCCATCCCCCATGGGCCTTAGGTAATGCTAATTCTTTCTAGGATATTAGTACCAATTCTTTTTTCCCCTATTCTCCTAACCAAATGAAGTTGTAGCACATGCACTTTATTCTTTCTAATACTCCTTTTGGAGTCCATGCAAGTGGCATCCAAGAGACTAAATTGCTTCCAATGTTGTTGTAACTGGTACCAAATGACCCCTCTTTATAGAAAGTGATAACACCGGGTATTTAGTTTTATCTCCACCTTAGCTATTAGCCATTGACAATCACATATTCTATACAAATTTGCCTTTTGTTTGAATCCTGTATATTTTAAAGTTGCATCAAGATCAACCATGTTGTAAGGGAACAATTGAATGATGAAGTTTTTTACTACCTCGTTGATACCCCAAAGGGATATCGTTGACTTAGCTAAATTTATTTTCATGCTAGTGGTCATGCATAATAGTTCTATCATGTTTTTAAGTTTCTCAACCACTCTCCTTGAACCTTCATTGATCTGAAAAGATCATTTACAAGACAATGGTTGAGTTATTAAGCATGTGTTAATTTACCATTCAAAAACTTAAATGAGGAAGGAGATTTTAATGAAAGAATGTTGCAGCCATCTTAAACAATACAGAATAGAAAATAGACATAAGGAACAACAAACCATAACACCAAGCTTGATAATGAAGTTCAGCAAGGTTGCCTACGTCTTTGGGCCTTTGTCTCAATGGGGGAGGCTTTCTTATTGATATCTTCAAATGCTCAAAATGTACATAAAAATTGCATCAAATGGATTTCATATTGATCTCACTGTGTTCTGCTCGACCTCAAAAATCCAATGCAACTGACGAGACTGAAAAAGACCGAATGTGGCTCCCGGAAATAGCCTCCAAAGTTTGTTTGGCTCACTGATTTTTCCTGCATAAAATAAATTGTCCTGCTATGCTTTACATATATTCGACCTATGGTATAGTGACATACCTTTTGGTTAAATAATATGAGGTTGTGGGATCCAATCCCAACAACCCACGATTCCTTGGCAGGGATGATTTTAAGGATGTAAATTTATAATAAAATGTAGAAACCTGGGCTAATCTTACTAGTCCTCAATATGAAAAATTTTAAATGTTTGGTGATAGTTTTGTAAAAATATTCAAATTTTTAAGGATTTAATACAGTTTCTATAAAATTTTGACGATTTTTAAGGTAAAATAATGTTATTCTATTAAATTTGGGCGAATCACTTTTAGAAAAAATGGAAATTGGTAAAAAAAATTTGGAAAAAACCATAGAAAATTAACCCATTTGTGAAATTTATCCCATAAAATCATATATATTCATTGGCATCAAATATGCATTGAATCCATAATATGGCATATACCATTTAACAAGGCATGTAATAAAACTATTTTACATAGTTTTCAACCCACCTAGAAAAATGTGACATAAAACTTAGCTTCAACCCCACTTAACTGATATGTGGCGCACCTTTTCACATGGCTTAAAATATGGCTTTAATAGTTGTGGCATAAAATTGATTTAGGGAATATATTATGCCATAAAGTATGGCATGAGTCGTGGCATAATCTTTGAAATGGCCACATGTTATATGGTTATAACATACTCAAAACATATTCGTTGCCCCCTTTTTTTCTTGTCCATATGATAACAACCATTATAATATGGTTTTAAAAACCCTTTAATATAATGCCATGAAACTTTGAGTTAGCACTTTTTTTTATGCCACAAAATATTAATTTGTTAATAAATATAACAATGCCACATCGTATTAACACAATCGCCTTCCTAGTCACCATCTACTGTCATATGTATTTTAATACTGTCACATCATTTTTTTTTGATAAGTTTGACTTATGTATTTTAATATTGTCACATCATCTTTTGACAAGTTTGACTTTTTTACCTGTTTATGCAAAAAAAATTGAATGCGATAACTTTCGCATACGATGTCGAATTTACAATCCATTTGCGTTGTTGGAAAGCTTGCGACAAGCATTGTGTGATCATGTCATTTTCTTGAGCATTCAAAAACTTTGATTTTTGAGCCTTTCTGTATCCATTTTGCATCACGCCTCCCCACTAAAGAGATTTTGGTCCCCAAAAGGTTACTGACCAATTATCAAGCTCGGGATAGGCCACCTGACTTGTTCCCTGTCTTTAAACGCTATCCTATGCATCTGTCTCATCAAGAACAATTGTAAAACAAGCATGATAACTGACAGCATATTGTTAGCCATTTGTACCCTGTCACATTTTACTAAACCCATATCATCCATGTAGACAACATTACTAATGATAGCATCAAAAATACGACTGCAAATGAGCTGATACGTTTGTAATATTTGCACGACATTAGCTTATCTTGAAGCAAAGTGTGATTGATTTTCCATTCTACAATCATCTCTTATTCTTGCTTAAGATCGATTACTTGACTTGAAACAATTATAGGTGTGTTTCTTGCATGAGTCGCTTTTCTTAATCATTCCATAGTTTGAAGATATTTATTTTCCTTTAATTGATGTGCATGAACCACATATTCTTGACCTGCTTTGGTTAAATGATATTGATTATTTTCCCTGTAGGAGATTGTTTTATGATCATACAAGTAAGGATTGCCTAAGACCATTCCACATTCATTGAGCGGCACCACATCACATGTTACCTCGTCCACAAACTTAGATGAAATTGCAAATTTTAATGTGCACTACTTTGTTATGTGCAATTGATGATTGTTGCTTATCCATTTAAGTGTGTAAGGCTTATGATGAATTTGTGTTTTTAATCCCAATTTTTTAACCAAATCCTCTGAAATTAAGTTAGATTGAGATCCATTATCTATCAATGTGTCAACCTTAGTGTGCCTCATGATGACCCTTATGTGAAACAATTTACTTCTACAATCAAATCCTTCATCAATTTTACCTGTCATACCAACCGATGAGACTTTAGATTCATCACATGAATCTGATCCCAAGTTTGTTGGTTGTGTTGCTGCTGCAATTGTTTGCCTCCCTTTATTTTCTTTGAACCACTTCGGTCTATTCTCGGGATGCAATTTCCAACATCGGTCCTCATCATGCCCTTCTTTCTTGCAATGCTTGCAAGAGGGCTTCTCTTCCTTTCTTGCCATTGAATTTGCCTTTTTTCCATTCCACCTCCTTTTGTCCTCTTTCCTTGAAGATGATTCCCTTGATACACCAACACCTATTTTTCATGCTTCAATGTATGTCGCTTGAACAAAAACCTCATCAAGATTAGTTGGTCCAAACATGAATATAGTATTTCGAATATGTGTAGGTAAACCTCCTATATACTTCATAAGAGTTTCTTGGGTATGTAAAGGAATGTCTAACATCAATTCCATTTTACGAAAGCCATCGGTGTATACTTGCATTGTTTTTCCTTTTCCTAGTTTTAAAGCTTGTCTTTCAATTAATGCTTTTTATTTATAACCCAAAGGATAGAATTGCTTTCTAAGTGCATAAATGAAACTTTTCCATGTTGCAAATACATTACCCACTTGTTGCGTGCCATTTTGCAACTTTCTTTGCAACCATATGAGTGTTGTGCCTGCAAGTCTAAGGGATGCCAACTTGATCTGAGTTACCTCATCCTTGATTTGTTGCACACTGAAATAAACCTCCATCTGTCTTACCAAATTGTCAAGTCTCCCTGCATTAAATTCACCATCATATATGATTAATTTGAATTTAACATCGTGTTTTAATAAAGGAATTTTGTTCTTATGTTTATGAACATGTTTCTTTGCATTGGATTTAGAACGTGAACTTGAAGAAGAAGGAGAAGATGGAGGTGAAGGAGGAATTTGAGGAGGATCCTCTCCTTCTTCATTTTTTCCCTTTGAAGATTCACTTGGATTAGGCCTTTTTTGTTCCAAGTAATCCTCATACAAAACTTTCATCATCTCTGACATAGAAAATATTTTTTTTCGAAACTCTTTCTCATCCTAAGAAAGTCCCTCTTCTGATGCCATCTTTTCACTCTGAGAAGTTCTCTTTCTCAATCCAATCAATGGATTCTCTTCAATAAGATCGCCTTCACCACGATGTAGCTTTTCCCTGGTAATCATGCAAAACTCAAATCCAAACGTCAACTAGCTCTAATACCACTTGATCCGAAAAGATATTTTACAAGACTATGGTTGAGTTATTAAGCATGTGTTCATTAATCAATTAGGAAGCTTAAAGAAAGAGGAAGAAGTATAGAATAAATGTCACAGCCATATAAACATGTACAAAACTGAAATGAAGCATAAAACAATATAAAACCATAACACCAATGTGATAACGAAGTTCGACAATCTCGACTACGTCTCCAGGCCTTTGTCTCAGTGGGTGAGGTTTTCTTATTTATGTTCAAAGCTTAATAAGTACATCACAGCAGTGCCAATAGGTTACAAGACTGATTTGGTCTTGTTCTACCAGATCTCTAGAACCCAACAGAAGAGACGACACTCAAATCGGATGACTGGAGCTCCCAGAAATGGCCCGCAAAGGTGCACTCCTCAACATCTTCCCTACATAAAAATGGCTTTGGCTTGACAAATCTTCAGCATAAACCTGCTTTGAATCTCCCCCCATGGCCTCAATAAGGCCTAATTTATATATATCTGAAGTTGGTAACCATCTCCCAACTTCCCCCCAAGATTTGGCCTCAAAAAGGTCCCAATATCCCCCAAAAAGGGCCAAAAATCCATCAAAAATCACTATAATATAGTGTAGAAACCCACTTTATAACAAATTCAGGCTAAGCCCCTCTGGCCTGGGTGCGCACTCCTAATACATGGGCACATGGCTTCATATGGCCAAGCGCCAACCTCCAACATATCTGCACCAACCACATCTCCCGCGCCACAGTCACATGGGATAGGTCACATGTAATAGCGCTACACTAGGGCTATGGTCATATACCATGCCAAACATTTGTTGAGGGATAAGGTCATAGAAAACGATGCATTGTAATACACAACCGTGGGCTGGGTCTAGACCCCAGCCCTTTCCGCCTCCATTCCGACCACTTTGCTAATTCAAATATATATGAATATATATATGGTTAAGAACTATTAGGTAAGTGGGCTGGTTCCCGGCTTACGTGAAGTCTTTGCATCCATGGAGGTTAGGGGTTCAAATCTGGTAGAGCTCAACAATTTTGCAACAACCATTTAACCAATCAATGGGTGCCATGTGGCAACCCATGTTTTGGCCACGTGGCACCTCACCATTCACCCACATAATCTGCCACGCGTCAGTTACTCATTGGACCAGCTCTGCCACACATCCCTGCCACGTCATTTGCCCTACCAACACTACTTGCCTAGTCACCGTCTGCCACGTGTCGTTGTTCGAGTGTGCCATATGTCACCCTTGCAATGGTGACACGTGTCACCCCTAGATTGGTCCACCTGTCTTGTCCACATCAGTGTCCATATGCCCAGTCAGCCTGCCATGTGTCACCTCTAGAAGCTACCAATTGTGCCTGCCACGTCAACTATACGGTCGTACGACCTGTACATTCAGCTGCCACGTGGCATTGTACGGACTGTACAGTCATCATTTTTTTTCTTGTTTGGCAAAACAAGCATATTGCCATAACTTGAGCATACGACGTCCGTTTGAACCCGTTCAAGTTGCGTTGGGTTCATATCGATGAGGCCTATGCGCACGTATGTTTTGAATCCATTCCAAGAACTTTGATTTTTAGGCCTTTCTGAGCCCCATCAAGCTCCTAGATCCGATTCTAGATCACACCTACCCACTAAAGGACCTTTTTGGTCTTCAAAAGGTTACTGACCAGTCATCAATCTCGGGATAGGCCACCCGACTTGTTCATTGTCTTTAAATTTTGTCCTGTGCACCTGTCTCATCAAGATCAATTGTAAAACAATCATGATAACTAACGACATATTATTAGCCATTTATACCCAAAGGTATCAAATGGCACATTATCATGATTGTTTTACAATTGATCTTGATGAGACAGGTGCACAGGACAAAGTTTAAAGACAGGGAACAAGTCAGGTGGCCTATCTCGAGGTTGATGACTGGTCAGTAACCTTTTAGGGACCAAAAGGTCTTTAGTGGGGAGGCGTGATCCAAAATGGATCCAGAAAGGCTCGAAAATCAAAGTTTTTGAATGCTCAAGAAAATGACATGATCACACAGTGGTCGTCGTAAGCTTTTGGTTCGCTGGTTTTTCCTGCATAAAGTAAATTGTTCTGCTATGCTTTGCATAAATTCGACCTTTGGTACAGTGGTATACCTTTTGGTTAAATAATATGAGGTTGTGGATATGGCATATGCCACATTTAAACAAAACTGAATATCCCTTTATATTATATTTAACTTATATTATTTAACCTTTTGGTTAAATAATATGAGGTTGTGGGATATAAATGGTATATGCCATATTTAAACAAAACTGAAGTGAAATAGTGTATCTTATGATAAATACTGTTTAACTTTCAAATAGAAGAAATGATCATTAATTTTGTATCTAAACCAGAGTAAAACTTGAATAGAAATGAATATTTTGTTAATTTTCAAAAAAGGAATAATAACATTCAAGCATGAGTCTTCTTTAATACTTACAGTACATTGAAGAAATTTGTGGGCTTTAAAGATACCTTTGTAGTATCTGATGGTAGTAGTTGTACTAAATCATCAATTCCATGGGAATATACACATTTAAGAAGAAATTTAAGAATATGGAAATAACATAGAAAGAGGATTACACAGATTGAAACATCGAAATTTGAATCTTCGTAAACTTGATAAACTTTATTTGAAAGATAGTCTTTCAGGCCTCAAAACTAGAACCCTTACATCGAATATTTCATCGGAATTTATATATTTAGGTCATAACCAAAAATTGGTTATCTGATCCTATTTCAAAGTATTTAGATCACAAAAATATCTCATATCCACAAAAATAGGAAACAGTGGGAAGATGACCTGACTATCTCGAATTGCTTTGATGACTCATCCAGCTATCAAATGTCGAAAAATATTCCAAGTGTCACATGAAGGATTTCCATAAGATTTCATCCGTCTGTATGCAATATCAATATATGTGTACTTTTCATATGTGGGTGGATTTGGGAACAATTCTTTGATTAACCAAAGTAAATGAAAATCATCCATTAGTAAATCAACAATGACTCAGCCTCCTAATTTATCAGACAACCCTTGAAATTTTGAATCATTTTCTCTAGCTATGAACACATTTTTCCTGTGTTCTTTAAATGGCAATAATTTCCCCTTGTCGGCCCAAGATGAAGGTAGTCCCATCTTTATCAATTTCTCGAACTTGGTGGTGAAGAAATCAACATCTCTCTTCATACTGATGCATTTATCTTTAGTTGTCTAAAACAAATTTCTTTTGGTAAAAATTCTTTCAGGTTCCATGACCATTTTTGTCATGTCTTGAATGCCTTTGCTTTTAAGTACTTCACTGGAATTTGAATTTAGGAACCTAATGACCTGGGTAGCAACTTGAGGTCTTGATACCAATTCAACAAATGCTTTCTTCAAACCCTCATCAATTTCATCAGTTAATTGAATTTCATCATCAATAATCTTGAAGAAATCACAGAGCTTAGTGACCTCATTTGTGATTTGATCCCAGATGACATGTCTAACCCAAATATGGCTTTCCAGACAGCTTATCACTCAATTGATCTATTTCCTTTTGCATTTTGGTTTTCAATTTTCTATATTCTGCAACAGTTTTATCTTTATCCTTAATTTCTTGTTTTTGATCTGAGATTGTTTTCTTAAGTTTTTCTATTTCCACACCCTTCAAATTTAGATTTGCTAGTGCTTTTGTCAATCCCATTGTTGGATCTATTGATTTGACTATTTCTTAAGAAGATGATGCTTCTTTTAAGATCTTGATTTGAATTTCATACAATTCAATATATTCTCCCATATGTACCATTTTTCTTAGGAGTTGTTCTTTCTTAGCCTAAATGGCTTGTAGTTCAAGAGTTTGTACATGTTAAATGCCTGGGATATTTAGCTTTCTCTTCAACACTTGGATTTCACTGTCTTTGGTATTTATTAATGCTTGTATAGATGCTTCATCTCTTGGATTGGCTCCCAATTCTATTATCCACTTTTCTAATTCCTTTATCCTTCTCTGCCTTGATCTATCGCCCAATTTTTCATTTTTCAACTGAGTTCTAAGTTTTTCATTCAAGGTCTAAAGCTTTTTAATTCCAAGGATTGCTATTAGAGAATCTCTCTTTATCATTTCCCCAATTTGTCTGTGCCAATCAAATTTGTTCAATGGGTGTACTGCATTGAGATCAATGGAGACATTTCTCACTTGCTTTTGCTATATTTTTCTATAACAACTATGTTTAGTTTCCCTTTTTCATAATCCACAACTGCTATCATCCTGGCTTGAGAAGCATCAAGTTCAAAAATATGAGTGATATTCTTCTTAATCTTTGCACCTGTTTGTCTTCTTTCCATAAAATGATTTACATAATCAATGGCTTGATTTGTAATCAATGATCTAGTTTCACTTTGCTCTCCTTTATTTTTAGACTTTGATGAAGTTGTTATTTCTATTATCATGACAAGACCTATGTCTACTGGTGTTATTTATTTATGTACATCGTGATCTTCTTCTTCATCCATTGTATCTAAGTTCTACCTTTTAACTGATCCACCTTCTTATGTCTCTGAATCTTTTGAAGTTGACTCTGGAGTCCTCCTTTTATATGTCTTGTCAAATTGTTGAGGAGTTTGCATGACTAGAGACTTCACCTATTGGTCGGATGTCTTACCATGAATTTGTAGAAGGTTTTGCACATCCTGCTAACTGTCCTGGTTTTCCAACAACTCCAACTCAACTTTTTGTTGGTGTTGATAAGGATCCTGCCCATGTGAGGTCTTCTTTGAAGAAATTATACTAGAAGGGTCGTAATTCCATGGTTCTCCTTGTTGAAAAGCCATATCTGAAAGAAGCTTTGTTGTAATATGTAGTGCTTCCATGTTGTTAACAATAAAAGGACCTACCTCCTTTTTCAATTTGAAAATCACTTTATGTTTTTTTGGCACAAAATGAACCTCATTTATGTTTAACATTTGCCTGATATATTCAAGAGGAAAAATCCTAGGAGTTAAGAAAACAAGTAACAAGAAGGGATGAAGTTGGAAACCATAAACCCTTATTTCAGTGTAATGCTAAAAAATATACCAATATCCTACTCTTGTGTCTGGACTCAATTGTAAGAGTTTTTTACACTCAGGAAAAATTCTAGGGGGACTTTTGTTGAATATTATCTACTAAGCTTTGGCCATGAATTGGTTAATATAGAGAGGCAATCCAACATTTAGAGGTTTCTTTTTAATGACATGAGTCTAGTTGATGATTGAATTAGGGTTACCAAGATCATCTTTAATTTTTAACCCTAGATGCACAAAATGGAAAACTTGTGAAAAGAGGAAAAGGTGAACCAAATATGATTGATATTTGAAGCTTCAAAGGGATTCGATTTCTGAGAGCTGATAGAGAATTTGGTCGGCTAGGAATTGTGGAAAATTAAATTTGGTAATGGGCTTGGTCGTAATTGAACATATAGAATCCATGATACCCAACCCAAACTCATCTACAGTTAAATCATCATTTTTTCCCAAAATCAAAGAAATTATGGAAATAATCCTTCAAGAGTTCTCAGAGAATAATTCAAACTGGATGACAATATTATCATTAGGGGCATTGAGGTTTTTGCACAGATATGATTGTAGCAAGGTAACCCTCTCCTTGGGTTTAAGCTATGTGAAACACCTGGCCACTATGAGCTCATTTAAAGGTTCAATTTCTAGGTTCAATGGCCATCTCAACATTTCCGAAATTGATTGAGGGATTATCTCAATAATCAAAGACACATAAGCGGAAATTAAAGTTCGTTTTGAAGGGATATAATTTTCAGCACACCAGATGACAAATTTCGGGAACTGATAGACCTGGGAGAAATTTATTGAGGTTAAATCCCCACACGTAGTAATAGTCAATCATATTAGCAGGTCTTCTTTTATCAGTTGATATAGCTCAGAAGAGTCGAAAGAGAGGATAGGGTCGAAGATACTTTTATCCTTGTCGACTAAGTTTTCTTCTATAACATTTGTGCTTTTACTGGTATCTGATATTAGAGAAGAATGCATTTTAAACAACGATTAAAGAAATAAGAAGATTCAGATTTACCCATGGAGGACATGGATTGGGTCTGGTATCAAGCTAGAATGATGAAGGAAAATTTTTGTAGGAACGGAAAACTCGACGCTCTAATCCATTGAAAAATCGAAATTAATGATAAATTGATCTTTACCCCCCTTTTTATTTGAAAATAGATACATGTCATTATTTAATTGGCGAAAAATCGAATTTAAAAATAAATAAAATGTTTTTCTTACCTTTCTACCAGTTGACGTCACGATCGGACACATGTATACCTTGTGTTGATTTCGGGGGGGATGGATGTAGTTAAGTTAACCACATACCCCGTGGGCCAAAATTTATGGATGATTTCCACGTCGCAAAACTTAACCTTTAGGTAGATTATTTCGACCCCACCCCCTTTTATTAAATGTTGAGCATGCGGGGGGGAATCTGTTGTGGACCGTCGATCTTATGTGCGATTACATATGCGATAAAGATGCACATTTTATTAAAATTACATATAAAATAAAGCTTATAAAACAAAACAAAATAATTTACGAAGGTTTTGTTTAAACCTTTGATTTATTTTGAGAAAAATAAAATTATTTTAATAAAAATAAAATCTCGTAATGAGATTTCATCACTTGAAACAATAAAAATAAAGTCAAAATTTATTCAAACTAGAATGTCTAATAAATTGGGACCTAAAGTCCTAATTTTTTTTTTAATTTTTTATGAAATTTTAGTTTCATGTTACAACTTCTAGCTCCATCTGGGGATTGTGTCTCCCTGCAAGACGCAAAAGAATAGTAGACCATGTGCCTTTATTGGGTTATGGAGTCGTTATTGCAAGAAAAATCTAATGAAAAATATTTTCTCCTTGAAATCTCAGCAAAACTTTACTTCTCCTTTATTCCATGATTGAAGAAACTCGATGACTATTACTTTCAGAATTCAACATGTTTATATAGAAAAATGACCAAAAAGGATTTTAAAGATTTCATTCATTGAACCTTACTCAAGAATGGTTTAAGGTAATTTAAATCTAAGTTTTGGCTAAAAAGTCAAAATTGTAACTTGCATTTATTTTTTGAAGGCTTAATAATATTTCAAAATATATTTTGGTCAGAACGGAGCTATTTTCTGAAAAAACTAATTTTAATTGAGTATTATGATAAAGATACTCATTGGCATTCTTCCTCATCCGCATGGCGTTGCTACACAACCAAAAAGCGCCCATAGCCTATGGTGTAGTCACCCCAACATCACAGGCCTTGCTTCACTGCCAGTGAGCGTCCATAAACCCGGTGAAGATACCTGCATTTCCCAGATTGAATTTCCTTTCACCACTTCATGTTTATCTTGAGATGAGGGCAATCATTTCTGAATTTCCTTTCATCATCTCTTTTAAGTTTCACTTAATTATTTTGAAGTGGGGGCAATCTATGTGTTATTAACACAACGAATGACATTTATTTATCAAGGATGAGTTGGATATGTCTGAGTTATAAAGTATACTCATAAATATTTTCATTTCCTTAGATATAGATCTATCCTTTCTAGAATATCCTAACTAGTGTTATACCATGAGTAGAACAACAAGTTACAAGTTTGACTCTAAATTCTCTGCCTAAAAGAAAATACCTAAAACATATATTTTCAACTTTGGTGAATGTCTCATAATATTCTCCTTTCTAGTTTCAAATTAACATGTAAAAATCTTAATGAGTAGTTCAATATAGTTTGTTCAATCAAGATTTCTTTAAAATTCTGAGAAGAAAAGAATTTATTTAAAGGAAAATTAATAAACAATATGGTTTCCTAATAGTTAAGTAATCAGGTCATTTAAGAATAAACACATTTTTATTTATTTTTATCTTAATTTGTTTTAGACCTAATTATTCTAACAAAAGAAAATTAAGAAAGCTGAGTATGTACAATGAACAGTAAAATGCAAATTTTTAACCCGAATAAAATTTTTCAGGAACCTCCCATTCACAGGTAGTTCCAACAAATCTCCTTCCAAGTTTTGGAGAGAAAATGAATTGTTTCCTTCGACAACAACGATATTATATGGTCCTAGCCATAAATGATCAAACTTGTCATGCTTGCCGAGATCTTCTCTCCTGCTATCCCATTTCAATACTAAATCACACGGGACAAAATCTCTATGTTTTGCTCTTTTGTCAAATATGGCCTTCATCTTATCTTGGTATTCTTGAAAATGTTGATCAACTTGCTCTCTGTTATGTTGTACCTCAATCAAATGATTCATTCTTCTAGTAAATTCATTAGGTTCCTCTTCAACATCTTGTACCAATTTCATCACAAGTAAAGCATGAATAATAGAAAAAACAACATCAATGCCATAAATCAATTGAAAAGGAGACATACATGTATACCTTTTAGTGTTGATTCTATTGGCCAAGAGTGCAAATTTCGAATGAGAGTGACAAGCTTTCTTATTTTCCATTAATATTTTCTTGATAACCCTCATTAAACTCTTATTCGATGATTCAGCTAATCCATTACCATGGGGATAATAGGCAGTTGAATGACCAAGAATGATATTGTATTTTTGACAGAAATCTATCATAACTAGAGAGTTGAATGCATGAGAATTATCGGTTATGACTTTCCTAGGACATCCAAACCTAGCTAAAATGTTTTCTTCTGGGAATTTGATCACAACTGCATCAGTAGCAAACCTGGTGGGAATTGCTTCTACCCATTTTGAAAAGTAATCAGTTGTTGTCAAAATTTATTTATGTTGGGCACTAGAAGCAGGATGAATTTCACCTATAAAGTTTAAACCCCATTGTTGGAAAGGAGCTTCAACTTTTATGGGAACAAATGGTAATGATGGGAATTTTTGTTTTCCTGCAAAAATTTGACATTCCCTGCAAGCTCTAACCTTTGCATTTACCTAAGAAAATAACTTTGGCTAGTAATAGCCAACTCTCATGATTTTGTATGCATTTTCTCTCCAAGCGTGGTGTCCTCTACAAATTCCTTTGTGAAATTCATCTATGATACCTGCAGCTTCATCCTCAACAACACAATTAAGAAAAATTCCCATAAGGGATTTCCAATAAAGATTTTCATTCATAATACAACACTTAATTGATTGAAGCTTAAGAGATCTAACCTTTGCTTGACTGAAATCAAGTGGACATTGAAAATTTTGTAGATAAAAGACAAAGTTTTTATACCAGGGAGAGGAAGAAAACTTATCATGAATTTTTACCAAAGGCTGTTGCGGATCTATCTCTTCATATTCGACTTGGGATTTTTTGTTATATCTATGATCTGATTTACTCCAAGAGCTCTACAATTTGATTCAGCTAACAATTTTTCCAAACCTTTATTTTTTATCAACTTTGTTGGTTTTATTTCCATATCATATTCTTGGATCTTGGCTATCCATTTTCCTCTCTTTCCATCTGTGTCAAGTTGATTTAGAATGTCTTTCATTGTGTTATTAGGAACATATGCAGTAATTTTAGAGTGGAGAACATAGACCCTAAAAGATTTCAAAACCTTCACCAATGCATAAGCTTGTTTTTCCAGTATTTCATATTTCAATTATGAATCTCTCAAGATTTTACTAAAAAATGCAATTGGTTGATCCTATTTTTCTTCGTTCCTTTGTAAAAGGAAATCAACAATAGTATTGCTAGATGCAAAGGAGAAAATAAGAAACTTCTTAGAATAATTTGGGCTTGCCAACATCAGTGCTTCTCCCAGAGATTTTTTTATTTGATCAAATGAGTTTCTAGCTTATGGAGACCACTTAACGTCACTATTCTTTTTAATCATATCAATTAAATATTTGACCCCCTCAACAAAATTAGGTATGAATCTTCTTAAAAATATGATTTTGCCAAGGAAGGATTGTATCTCTTTCTTGTTCCTTGGTTAACTGATAACCTGAATTGCTTCCACACGTTGAGGATCAATTTTGACTCCTTCTTTTCATCCAATATGACTGAGTAACTTTCCTTCCTGCATAGCAAAATGATATTTTTTAGGATTTAGTGACAAACAATATTTTTTGCATTTAATGAAAGTTTGCTTGAGATGTTTCAAATGATCTTCATCTAATTTTGAAAAATAGTAAGATCGTCTAAATAAATCACAACAAATTTGTCTCTATCTCCCACCAACGCTATGTCCAATGCTCACTGAAACGTTGCTCCAACATTCATTAGCCCAGAGGGAATTTTTTCATACATGAATGTAGCCCAAGGTGTAGTAAAAGCAGGCACTTCTATGTCTTTCTCATGCACAACAATCCGATTATAACTTGAAAAACCATCAATCATTGAAATTCGATTAGAACCAACTACTTTCTACAAAACATGATCCATTTTAGGCAAAGGATAATCATCTTTTAGAGAATACTTATTGCCAAGAAGAATATCTCAAAGGAATTGTAATCTTGGCATCTAATAGCTTTTTAAGTTCCTTTTCAGTGACTTGGAATAAGATAAGATTTACCCGTCGTAATGGTTTAGATCCTACGTTCAATGGAATTTTGTATTGAATAATGTTGGTATCATATGTCTTTAGATCTTCATAATATCAAGCAAATACCTCAGTAAATTATTTAAATAAATCAATATACTTGACCTTCTGATCAACAAGTAGAAACTTGAAAAGTTTGATATATTTATGTTCTTGTTCAGTCCCAATATTGTGATCTTCTACTTCTTCCTTTTGAGGATGAACAATTGGCTTTACAACAATATCATCTTTGTCAAAAAGCTTCTCCAGAGGCACCAATCCCTTTGGAATCTGATTATTTCTCAACACCATCAATTTGTGATTAGCAATCATATCTTGTAACTTAGGTTCTGGATGACTACGTTGATTAATTTGTTCATTGTTTTGGTCATCTTCATGATCAATATGAATCATTGAGAATTTGTCAATCATCTCCAAAAACTTTTTAATTTGTTGGTCATGTTCAAACATTTGCCAAAGTTTGACATTGTCAAGTATTGAAGGTTTGCATTTCATTTCAATTTCATATTTAAGATTTGGCACTTCGGGAGGCTGGAAAGTACTTGCTGCTACAGCTAAAGAATCAACTTGTTTATTTTCTTGTTTGGGAATTGCATGAATATTAAAAGTCAAAAAGAAATTCTCAATTAAATCCCAAGCATAATTTCTATAGGATCTCATCCTAGGATGTTTAGCTTGGTAAATTATCCTTATTTGTTTGACAATTAGTTTTGCATCTCTATAAACAATAAGATTTACAATTTTCATTTTCTTGGCAACTTCTAAATCTAGCACTAAAGCTTCATATTCACAAACATTGTTAATTGAATCAGTTTCAAATGTAATCTAAAAGAAAAAGGAAAAAGTTTTCTAAAATGTGAAATTAGTAGAATACCTTCTCCATCACCTTCCCAAGAAGAGACTCCATCGAAGTACATTTTCCACATTTCCTCTTCAGACTTATTTTCATTCAAAGAGATATTTACAATTTATGTACATTTTTCTAGTCGATCATTTACAGATAGAGTGAAACAACCCAAATATTAATATTTTGAGTAAACATGATAATTATTAGGGTGTTTAGGATCACTAACAGTGTAAGCAAATTTGGTTTCCCTATAAAGTCTCCTGGTCTCTCCACCAAAGACTGGGATGGTGGCATAATTCATGTCCATTTGCAACGAGCCACCTAGTTTACTTGCCCAAGATCTAGATAAAAGCATCCCATAGTTGACAGGCACATCTACCACAACTATATCCATCAAAATGCTTTTTACAAGTATTTGGGCCAAGTGAACTACCAAATATTTAATCATTCCTAAACATCTAACGTTCCTTGCATGAAAGGAATACAAGTCATGATAATATCTTCTGATTTTTAATCCTAACTTCTCCATTACTATTTTTGGAATTAAATTGTGAGAAGCTCGTGAGTCTAGCATGCAATTGTGTAAAAGGTGTTCATGGATTGTTAAAGAAACATAAAATGGGGCTATTGATTCTACTCTCTTCTCATTGTGAGGACCGAACAAGATAGTAGGCCTTTCATCTTGTAAGCTTAATGTATATGGTTGGGTTGCTGCAATAGAACAACCAATCATTTTCATCACTTGTTTATTGTAAACTGGATTTTTTGCAATTTCTAACAAAGGGATAGGAATTATGATTTTATTAAGTTAGTGTTCCAAATTGAAAGAACTGATTATTTTTTTAGTTTCTTTTGGTTATGTATCTGTTTTCTTTACAATCTGTGGATCATATTTTTATTTAGGAGTTATGACTTCTTACCCTTTGTCTTTATTTTTTGTTTTTTCTAGTTGACCTTGATTATGTGTTTTTGTATTTACACTGGTTCTTGGTATAAGGTCATATTTTCTATGTAATTCGGCTTGTAATGCATCACAAAAGGCTCTATATTGAGGTGATGATGAATCAGGGTGTTTATTATTATTATCGTCTTCATTGAAATATGAATTGAAGCTTACAAATTTTTCATAGTCATCTTGAGTCAAATATACTTTAGAAAGATCAGCTTCCATCATATTAATGTCCTCATCTATATCATCATTTTGATATTCCTCAAAGCTATCAATCACATTTTCATTTTTTTATAGAAGCTTGAATGGGTGGGTTGAACGTCATTTCTCCTTTCTCTCTGCAAAACTTGTGGAGGATTAAAAGGCCTTCTAAAATTATTTGTATTTCTATTATCAGTCCTCCTTCTCGTTGTTTCCATCCTAGCCAATTCATTTGATAATTCTTGACATCTCTTCAATTTTATCTTCCTAACTTTTATTAGTGCCAAATGTACCAAATTGTTCTCTCTCTCTCTCTCTCTCTCTCTCTCTCTCTCTCTCTCTCTCTCTCTCTCTCTCTCTCTCCTGATTCATTTCTAATTCTANTCTCTCTCTCTCTCTCTCTCTCTCTCTCTCTCTCTCTCTCTCTCTCTCTCTCTCTCTCTCTCTCTCCTGATTCATTTCTAATTCTATATTTTCCTGATACAATCATGTTGGATTCAATTTCCACTGTATCATCCTACATGCTAGTTAAGGTAGTGGATATCCTTTCTCTAAGCAATAGGGAAAAGTCTAGGTCAAAAGAGCCTGCAAAGGTGACCTTTGTAGCTAGTTGTGATGGGTTGACATCTGTCGGAATTTTATTATAAAGTTTATTAAACCTCTTGATAAAATTTGAGACAGATTCATTTTGCTTCTTTTAAAGATTCTGAAACTCATTCAAGAAATATAAGCGATCCTTCTTTTCACCCCATTGCCTAAGAAAAGCAGTTTCTAGATCATCCCAAGAATTAACGAAATTAGGGGGCAAACCCTTAAACCATGTTCTCACCTCACCCTCAAATGTCTGAACAAAAATCCTCATATATACATCTTCGTATTCCAGGCCTTGATTGTCAGTGAAATAATCAAATGCTGCCAAATGTTCTAGAGTTGTAGTCTCATCCTCCCCATTAAATCTAGGCAATATCTTTAGATAATTATCAGGAAAGACATGGAGGATACGAGGAAGATGTAAAGGAGATTATCTAGCAACAACTTTATTGAAAACTCTTGGTGGAAGGGGAGGCAGATTTTGTTGTGGTTTTTTCCCTACCATAATTAGGTCTTGGAGAATAAAATGAGAATTCTTAGGACCAGGGGGATTGATATAAAACTTTATAAGCTCTTCTTCTTCTTCTTCAAGAGGGATTTCTGAAGAGGAAGTTTGTGAAATTTTTAAAACTTCCCTTTTTTATCTAAAAAGGAAAAATTTGGGATTGTAGACCAAACTGGAGGATTTTCTACAGATTCCTTTGGAGAAATTTTTAGAGAATATTTAGAGGAATGAATTTGAGAGACTACAGTGGAGTCTTTAAGAGAAAGTTCAATATAAATTTCAAGGAAAAATTTAATGGAGTATGTTGTAAAAATTGTTAAAGATGGTTTTGGGGAATTTGGAAGAGATTCTTCAAGAGAAGGAAGTTGAGATGGTTCTAAAGGAATATAAGGGTTTACAGGTGTTTTTATTTTGGACTCCTTTGAATAAACATGATATTTTCCTTTCAATTTAGGAAGAGTTGAAGATGAAGGTTTAGAAAAGGTTATGGTAGGAGAGGTGACGAGAGTACTTTTAGGATTTTTCTTTGGTAGTAGTCTTTCAAGGTTTGCTACTAGCATAGTTTTCTTAGGATATGGGTGAGCCCGAGTGTTTCTCTTTCCTAATGCCAAGATTGTAAATAAGGAGTCACAAGGTGAAGGATTTTAGCCTTCCTATCTCTTTGTTCACCAACAAGAAGTAGGTTTTAATGTTGTCTTTCCCAGGGAAAAATAAGTTTCTTTAATTCAAATCCCTAGCAATTGACGCCAAAAGAATGTTGTAACCCTTGAGATGTTTCTGGCTAGGAAACTATGCCAAGGAATTCATTGAATTAATTGATTTGTTTTTTCGGTTAATCTGTCTTAGAATATAACTTTTTGTTGATTTGTTTGGGCCTGTTTTACTAGTCTTGGAATATATGATAGATAAATATTTAGAAGGCAAAGTTTCTTTGTTTCAGACACATTTAAATTTGTCAATATGATGGCAGAGAAAATAAGAAGAAACAAAATTGAAGTGAAATAGTGTACCTTATGATAAATACTATTTAACTTCCAGATAGAAGAAATGATCATTAATTTTGTGTCTAAACCAGACTAAAATTTGAATAGAAATGAATACTTTGTTTCTGTTCAAAAAAGGAATAATAACATTCAAGCACGAGTCTTCTTTAATACTTACAGTACATTGAAAGAGGATTACACAAACTAAAACATCGAAATTTAAATCTTCATAAACTTGATAAATTTTATTCAAAAGATAGTCTTTCAAGCCTCAAAACCAGAACCCTTAGATCGAATATTTCATCGAGATTTATACATTTAGGTCAGAACCAAAAATTGGTTATCTAATCCTATTTCTCAGTATTTAGATTACAAAAATATCTCAGATCCACAAGAATAGGAAACGATTGGAAGATGAGCTGACTATCTCGAACTACTTCGACAACTCATCCAACTATAAAATAGAGCAAAATATCCCAAGTGTTACTTTAAGGATATCCATAAGATTTCATCCTTTTGTAGAAAATATCAAGATCTGTGTACTTTTCATATGTGGGTGGATTTGGGAACAATTCTTTGATTAACCAAAGTAAATGAAAACCATCCATTAATAAATTGACAATGACTCGACCTCTTGATTTATCAGACATCCCTTGAAATTTTGAATCAATTTCTCTGGCTATGAACACATTTTTCCTCTAGTCTTCAAATGGAAATAATTTCCCTTTGTCAATCCAAGATGAAGGTAGTCCTATCTTTAGCAATTTCTCGAATACGGTGGTGAAGAAATCAACATCTCTCTTCGTACCAATGCATTTTTCTTTAGTTTTTTGCAACATATTTATTTTTGTAAAAATTCTTCCAGCTTCCATGACCAATTTTGTCCTGTCTTGAATGCCTTTTCTTTTGAGTACTTCACTGGAATTTGAATTTAGGAATCTAATGACCTGGGTAGAAACCTGAGGTCTCGATCCCAATTCAACAAATGCTTTCTTCAAAACCTCATCAATTTCATCAATTAATTGAATTTTATCGTCGATAATCTTAAAGAAATGCTAGAGCTTAGTGACCTCATTTATGATTTCATACCAGATGACATGTCTAGCCCTTATCAAATATGGTTTTATAGACAACTTATCACTCAATTGAGTTATTTCCTTTTCCATTTTGGTTTTCGATTTTTGATATTCTGCAACAGTTTTATCTTTATCCTTAATTTCTTCTTTTTTATCTAAGATTGTTTTCATAAGTTTTTTTGTTTCCACACCCTTCAAATTTAGATATGCTAGTGCTTTTGTCAATCCAGTTGTTGGATCTGCTGATTTGACTGTTTCTAAAGAAGACGATCATTCTTTTAGGATTTTGATTTGACTCTCATACGATTCAATCTGTTCTCCCATCTGTACCATTTTTCTTAGGAGTTGTTCTTTCTTAGCCTGAATAGCTTGGAGTTCAAGAGTCTGTACATGTTCAATTTCTGGGATATTTAGCTTTCTCTTCAACACTTGGATTTCCCTGTCTTTAATATTTATTAATCCTTGTATAGATGCTTCATCTCTTGGATTGGCTCCCAATTCTATTATCCACTTTT
Source organism: Picea engelmannii (assembly GCA_009831015.1). Taxonomy (NCBI): domain Eukaryota; kingdom Viridiplantae; phylum Streptophyta; class Pinopsida; order Pinales; family Pinaceae; genus Picea; species Picea engelmannii. Next base: position 231,618 of record ML779941.1, read on the forward strand.
CTAATTCATCTATCCTTTTATGCCTTGATCTATTGCCCAATTTTTCCTTTTTCAACTGAGTACTAAGTTTTACATTCAAGGTCTGAAGCTTTTTAATTCCAAGATTTTCTATTGGAGCATCTATCTTTATCATTTCCCCAGTTTTTCTTTGCAAATCAAATTTGTCCAATGGGTGTACTGCATTCAAATCAATGGAGACATTTGTCACTTGCTTTTGCCCTTTTCGTTCTATAACAACTATGTTTAGTTTCCCTTTTTCATAATCCACTACTGATATCATCCTGGCTGGAGAGGCATCATGTTCAAAAACTTGAGTGATATTCTTCTTAATCTTTGCACTTGTTTGTCTGATTTCCATAAATTTATTTACATAATCAATGTGTAATCAATGATTGAGTTTCACTTTGCTCTCCATGATTTTTAGACTTTGTTGAAGTTGTTATTTATACTGTCATGACAGGACCTCTGCCTACTGGTGTTATTCCTTTCTGCACATCTTGATCTTCTTCTTCATCCACTGTATCCAACTTGTGCCTTTTAACTGATCCACCTTCTCCTGTCTCTCAATCTTTTGAAGTTGACTTTGAACTCCTCCTTTTATATGTCTTGTTGAATTATTGAGGAGTTTGCATGACTAAAGACTTCACTTGTTGGTTTGATGTCTTACCATGAATTTGTAGAAGGTTCCTCACATCCTGCCAACTATCCTGGTTACCCAACAACTCCATTTCATATTTTTGTTGGTGTTGATAAGGATCCTGCCCATGTGAGGTCTTCTTTGAAGAAATTATACCGCGAGGGTCATAATCCCATGGTTCTCCTTGTTGAAAACTGATAGTTGAAAGAAGCTTTGTTGTAATCTACAGTGTTACCCTGTTGTTAACAATAAAAGGACCTACCTCATTTTTCAATTTGAAAGTCACTTTATGTTTCTTTGGCACAAAATGAACCTCATTTGTGTTTAACCTTTGCCTGATATATTCAAGAGAAAAAATCCTAGGAGTTAAGAAAATAGGTAACAAGAAGGGGATGAAGTTGGCAACCATAAATCCTTATGTCAATGTAATCCTAAAAAATACACCAATCTCTTACTCTTGTGTGTGGACTCAACTGTGAGAGTTTTTGAAACTCTGGACATATTCTAGGAAGAATTTTGTTGAATATTATCCGGTAAGCTTTGGCCATGAACTAGTTAATATAGAGAGGAATTCCAACATTTAGAGGTTTATTTTTAATGATAGGAGTCCATTTGATTATTGAATTAGGGTTACCAAGATTATCTTTAATTTTTAAGACTAGATGCATAAAATGGAAAACTTGTGAAAATAGGAAAAGGTGAACCAAATATGACTTATATCTGAAGCTTAGAAGGGATTCGATTTCCAAGAGTTGATAGTGAATTTGGTCGGCTAGGAATTGGGGAAAATTAAAAATGGTAGTGGGCTTGGTCATAATTGGACATACAGAGGGAGAGAAAATACTAAAAACAAGGAGCGACTAGGGTTTAAGAGACTGCATGCTTCTCACCCTGCAAAAACCAAGTTTTCTCTTCGATAGAAGGCATAGACAACAACATAGGTGGTGTGTTTGATCGAGCTTCATGGATCCAGAGGGGGGGGGGGGTGAAAACCCCCTCATATCGTAATGTAGCCGCAAATGAAAAAGACGAAGCCCAAGCTAGGCGACCTCCATTTGAGTTGTCACCTCATCTTCACGAATGATTCCTGCAAAACAAACAAAGGTCTGGAAAAGATATGGAGGTCGAAGCAAAACCGTCTCATCCAAAGGCATCTCACAACTGGGAGCTAGGGAAATGCATTCCCGAGGCAACTAAAGCACCAAGATATGTGATCAGTTCTACTAGAGTCGAAGAACACACTCAGTTCATGAAAGACCATGCCCTGATCGGAAAAAATTTAGGGATATGGCCCTAAGAAAGAGACCTCATGCGATGGATCAAACCTTGGTGGAACTCGAAAGGGGACTAAGAACTTTAGCTCAGCTCGAAAGGATTCTTATGATTATTTTTTACAATATTGAAGACAAGAACTGGCTCTTTGAAAATGACCCATACTTCTTCAATTCAACAAGACTATATCTTAGATTTTGGACATACCACTTATGCCTAGAAAAAGAAGACGTCACCTTCGCTCAGGTCTAGATCCACCTCTACTCCCTTCCCCAGGAGTTATGGCTTGAAGAAATCCTAATGGGTATTGGAAATACACTGGGACGATATGTGAAATCCTCAGAAGCAACAAAGCAGAGAAGATATACATCATATGCTTGGCTCTGCATGTATATGACCATTTCCAAGGCACTACCAGGCTTAGTCACCATAGAATATCAAGATGAGCACTGGATCCAAACTATAGATTACGAACACATTTCCTTCCCTTGCCGGAAATTTCATGAGAATGAACATCTCTTATGGGATTTCCCACTCAATGCCCTTGCGCGACCAACAATGGAGGAAAAATCGAAAGTTGGCTTCACACAAGTTTTGGGTCGCAGAAAACAACCTTAAAAAAACCCAATCAGGGGTAGGTAAGAAGATCCCCATCATCAACTCTTTTGATACTCTAAATCATCTACTGGACGTAGAGGAAGTGGAAAATCCCCATAAACTAGACAACCCACACATGGATAAAGGAAAATCCAAACAAACCCTAGATCCAGTCTTGCATCAAATCATTACACCAAGTTCCCCAACTCGGTTGAAACCAGGAAAAGATGAAGGGGGCGACACCATAATGCATATGGATGAACAAGAAATTGTCGGCATAGATATAGAAAAGTTGGAGGATGCTTTCAACAAGAAAGAACTGCAAACTATACCGGTTGAGCAACTCCAAAAAGTCCAAAAAGTCTTCATATATTTCACGGCAGGTGCCACCTCCAGGTTGGGCATAAGTTCAAATCCAGGTTCGGACCACAAACAATTCCCTGAAGAGGGTAAATGACGGGGACACAAATCAACGCAACATCTGATTAAAGAGGTAGGTCACTTTATGATTAACTCGAGATAGATTCAATATCTCATTGAAGGATTCTTATCTCCCCCACCCAACTCCTCATGATGAAGATCATCACTTGGAATATAAGAGGTCTAAATATGGAAGATCTAAATAGAGGATTATTCATAATAGCATAAGGTCATATGATCCAGATATTCCTTTTTTAAAGGAAACAAAATGTGCAGGAGAAGTTGCAAAAGAAGTGTTTCAAAGATGTTGGAGGCAATGCAATTTCATCTACAATGACTCAAAAGGTGCAGTACGAGGACTGGCGATTCTTTGGAACCCTGCCTCGGTTGTTATTAATCAATCCTTCTCTACTACTAGCACACTTTTAGTGCACTATCGAGCTATTGGGTCCAACAAGGAGGGTGTGCTCACAAATGCTTATGGTCCACAAAACAACCAGGAAAAAGATCTATTCCTGAATAGTCTCTCCTATATTGGGGAATTATAGGACAAAAGCGTTGGATTCTTGGAGGATGTTTTAACATCATCCTCACTCTAGAGGAAAAAAAAGGAGGCTTGAGGGGGATGGAATAGGATAGTGGCAAGTTATGAGACCTCATTGATCATCTCAAGCTAATGGACATTGAATCCAGGAATGGCTCTTTTATTTGGTCCAATAAGCGATCTAGATCCCAACAAATTGCTTGCAAACTTGATCGTTTTCTCATCTATGAAACCCTAATGCTAGAGGGACCCTCGATTGAAGCAATTATCCTCCCAAAATCGGGTTCGGACCATTGGCCAGTGCAGTTGTAGATTGATACAATTGCTACGCCCAAATTTAAACCTTTCCAATTTAAAAAAAATTGGTTAACTCATCCTGATTTCCCAGAGGTCTCCTAATCCTGGTGGGCAAATGCTGAAATCTCACATGGTTCAAGAATATACATATTCCTACAAAGACTAAAAAATTTCAAGCAACAACTCTGAGATTGGAATAAGAATGTTTTTGGTCATATCTTTCAGGCGCATAGGACTTTGGAGCAACGCTTGGAATAAATTCGATAGTAATCAATTTTGCACAGTCACTCGAATGCTCTGAGAAGGGAGGAGGATATGCTTAAACAACAACTCAAGGAAACACATAAGCAGGAGGAAATCCTTTGGAAATGGAAATCCAAAGTGCAATGGCTCAGGGAAGGGGAAAGGAATACAAATTTCTTTCATTGATCCATGGTACACAGACGATACATCAATCGCATCAGAAAGCTTGAAGATGCACAAGGAAACCCAATTATGGACCACGAGGGATTAGAAATAGAGCTGGTAAACTACAATAAAGAGCTTCTATCTAAACCGCCCATCAATCGAACTCCATCCATCAATAAAGTAACCCAACACAATCCAACCCTCATTATACCTGAGCAAAACCAACCAATAATGAGGTCAATTTTACTGGAAGAGGCGGATGAGGCAGTTAAGGAGATGCCCTTGGGAAAATCACTGGGACCAAATGGCTTCACTATGGACTTCTTCAACTCTTGTTAGTCTATGATAAGAGAAGAGGTATGACAACTAGTGGAGGAATCTAGAACATACAAACAAGTGCTTTTATCCCTCCACGCCACTTTTCTCACTGTCACTCCAAAGGAAAAATGGGTGACCAACCCAAAGGAATTCAGGCCCATTTACTATGAAATGTAATCTACAAGATCATCACCAAAGTCATTGCTCTCTGACTTAAACCCATACTCCCTTTCATCATCTCCAAGTAGCAGTCAAGTTACGTTGAAGGGCGCCAAATCATGGATAGTGTTATATTGGTCCACGAAGTGATCCACTCACTCAAGTCCACTCGTATCCTAGGTATGTTTATAAAGCTTGAAATTTCCAAGGCTTTTGATCGCCTCAATTGGAATTATATGCACTCTCTTCTTTCATATTTTGGCTTCAGTAGGGATTTGATCCTTTGGATAATGAAACTCACTTCCTCTGCCTTCTTCTCCATCTTGGTTAATGGAGTTCCCTCCCAACCTTTTTATCCCTCCCGAGGAATTCATCAAGGGGACCCTCTTCCCTCCTTTCTTTTTGTCATCATGGCAGAAGGCTTGGGATTTTATATCACTACTTCTATAACGGAAGGTTCCCTTCAAGATCTTCCTCTACACGACATGCAGTTTGCTACCTCCCACGGTCAATTTGTGGATGATAGCATGTTGAGGAACACTCCTATTGCACAGGAAGCCAACAAGCTCAATTCCATCCTCTCGGACTTCAATGAAGCCTCTAACAAAAATTTTAACTTGGAAAAATCCCAGTTTTTCTTTTTCAACACTCCCCTTGCAATTTAGCATCACATCTCTCACCTTTCAGGCATACCCAGGAGATCCCTTCTATCCAATTACCTGGGCATTCCATTATTTGATTCGGATGCAATGAACATGAATTGGGATGCACTACTTCAATCCCTTTCCAATCGCTTGAGCACCTATACTTTCATATCCCTCAATCTCGCTACTAGATTGGTTCTCATCAAATCAGTCCTTCAAGCTATCCCTTCCTAGCTCTTCTCTGTTATGGCTGCCCCAGAAAGTGTTATTAAGAAATATGCAAAGGAACTTCTTCTCACATGGTCACTATCCACGAAAAAAATGGGCCCTTGTCAGCTAGGATAAAGTCTGCAAGCCAAAGTCCGTTGGAGGACTTGGCCTCAGAGACCCTGGATGGTTGGATAGCATAATGGGAGCAAAAATTTGGTGGTGTTGGCTCAAATATCCTAGTGAACTATGGGCTAAGTTCTGGAAGGAAAAATATGCCCCACATACCACTGAAGCACAAATTATCCAGTTCAATGAACAGATCCAAGGCTCTAATATTTGGAATGCAGCCTGGCGGAATCGACCTCCCATTCAGACACATGCATTCTAGGAAATATGAAATGGTCAGAATGCTTTGTTTTGGACGGACTCATGGCAACAATTACCTCCGTTGAACTCCTTGGATAGCTTGCGCCCCATCCAAAACCATATGCAATAGTCGAAGCCCCTCAAAGTCGCGGACCTCTGGTTAAATGTTTCACATCACCCCCCTTGGTGTAGTTGGAAAACTCTTCCCCATGACCTCGACACTCCTGCAGATTGTGACTTACAACCATGGAGTATAATTGTTTCCCAAAGGAAAATTTTCATCAGGGAGGGACCAAATATTCTACGCTGGGGACATGCCCCCTCAGGTATGTTCACAATCAAAGAGGCCTACTTCCTTCAGGAGAATTTCCACGACAAACCAAAAGAGCACATCTAGCACATTATATGGCGATCTAAGTTATGGTGGAAATTCTTTACTTTCCTTTGGCTCATGGTACAAAATCGAATCCTTACCTGGGACAATCTCATAAATCGAGGCTTCATTGGACCCTCAATTTGTCACCTCTGTCATCAACATGAAGAGTCAATGGAGCACATATTCAATGAATGCTCCAACTGAGGGGAGATCTGGGATCAAGCCTCTCATATTATGAGGAAAACCAACAGAACAAGGGACACCATTATAAACACCATCAAGAACTTGGGAACAAAGTCTTACAAAATCCCCATCTTAAACAGGATATGGAAGCTTCTACCAGGTTTCATTGTCTCGCAGATATGGAAAGAATGAAACAGGCGTATATTCAACTCCCTAACTATTGATTAAGGTTGGTTTTCATTGATGTCAACCCTTGAATGAAGTTGGAGAACCTAGGTTTGGGTAATGGACCCAAGTTTGTTTGATGGATAACGGTATGAGTTTTGATATATTTGCAGGTAATACTATTCTATATGGATATTACATGTCATGCCATTTTGAGTGATATGTGGAACGTCACATAACTCCTCACRGTTAGAGAGTTATGGCCATGTGAAGTTGGAGAACCCTCATGAGTCATCTAGAAGCCCAAAAAGTCAAAGTAGTCAAAGTGGTTTAAGAGTTTTTTAGAAGGTAAATAATAAAGTGAAGTGATGAGTGTACTATAATTCAAAGTGAATACAAAAGAAATTATTTAAATAATAAAGTTAATGGAGAAATTACTAAGTTGACAAGTGGTTAGAAGTGGGTTAGCGCTAAAATAAGGAAAGTGGTTTAAGATGGTTAGAAGGTAACCCCTCGAGGTAAAGTGAAGTGATGAGTGTACTATAAGTCAAAGTGGATACAAAATAAATTATTTAAATAATAAATTTAATGGATAAATTACTAATTAGACAAGTGTTTAGAAGTTGGTTAACCTTGAAATAAGGAAAGTGGGTTAAGATGGTTAAAAGGTAACCCCTTGAGGAAGCTACATGAAAGTATAAATAAGAGGCAAGGCTCTCTCATTTTATATCACACTTGAGCATATTGAATATCTACAACTGACCGAGGTAACCAAAGGATATCTAAGCTGAATTTCAGAGAGAAGGTAAAGTAAAGAAGGCCGAAATTCAAGGGAGGATAAATTCTTTTCATGATGCTTTCTAAGGTATGTTATTTACAGGTCATCTCACCATTTTCGCAATAAATTTTTTTCGAGAATGATTCAAACCATGAAATTGATATTCCATTGAGAAAACATTTCCAAGTAGTTGTGGTACGAATTTCAGCTTGTGGGTCATTGTAGTTTTGGAGTTACACTCCGTAGAAAATAAGGTTTTTGGCTAGTCGTGAAACTAGTCTAAAACAGGTGTTTCGGGTAAAAACGTCATAACGTCTTCATAATATATCCAAATTAAGTAATACCAAATATGTTGGTTATCGTACAATATTTAGTATTCTGTGTAAAATTTTCAGATCCATACAACAAATATTCTGTGCGGGGCACACTCTACAAGTTCGCTCTCTATAATAAGCCATAATTACTTGGTACATGGTTGGATGCACTTGTTTATGGTACAGGTTGATTACGGGTTGTTTGGTACAGGTTTGTGCATGGTCGATACACTTTTTATGGTATAGGTTGATTACAAGTTGAGGTACAGGTTGATGCATGGTTCAGGTTTTTTGGTACAGGTTATTTGGTGTAAGTTTATTGGTATAGGTTTACAGCAGTATATCTCAAAGTGATAGTGTGACAGTGGTTCCATCATTCTACTTATACGTCAGGGCGGTTGGACGGGGCAAGGACAGGTGGTTGTATCCACCTTCTGGTTGTAGTCGGAGAACATAGGGGGTTGTAGCCTCCTTTTGGCTGTAGCCAGAGAATTGGGGAGTTGGAGCTTCCCTCGGGTTGTAGCCTTAGAAACTAAGGGGTTGGAGCCTCCTTCCCATTGCAACTGGAAAACAAAGAAAGTTGGTGCTTCCAATGAATGTAATTCTTCAAGACATATAAGAAAAAACATTTTGTGGTTTTCTCTCGCTTTGGGTTTCCATGTAAAACATTGGTGTATTGTGTATGTGTATGATTGTTCATTTGTTCATTATTTATTTACTCTACAGTTATTGGATGATAATGATACATTGATATAACACTTGGATTATATGGTTAAAAATGATTAAATTGCTCTATCATTGATTCATCCCCCCTCTTAGTAATCCAACACAAACCTCTACTCCTTCCAGCATTTGGTCCAAAATCTTCGATAATATTTAGGAAATTGTTCGTGCTCAGCTTTGGACCCATGAAGACCTCACTAGTGAACCCCAAGAAACTCTTATCCTCTCCTCTTAGAATCTAAACTTACACAACACTCCACTTAGTATGAACCCCCTTCCCAAATATTTTCCTCATAGCCCCTCCTCATGGAAGTTCTCTCCTCCTGGCTTCTTCAAAATGAACTTTGATGGTGCTTCGAAGGACAATCCTGGCCCTGTGGGATTTGGAGTTGTTCTTCGAGATTGCACAGGACAAATCAAGTACATCTTAGCTGGACATTTGGGACATGACTCTAACAACTTGACAGAGCTTTGGGGTCTTATACGAGGGAACCAATTATCCTCTTATCTAAATCTAAATCACCTAATTATTGAAGGGGACTCCAGAGTGATTATCTTGCTTGCCACCAAAATCATAAATGGGACTGATCCTGAGAAAGTCTCCCCGAGTTGGCGCCTTCTTGGCCCTCTTAACACTTTGCGTGCTCTTATTCGTCCCTATCTCGCCCTTATCCCCTCTCATGTGAGACGAGAAGCAAACAAGGTTGTTGATAAATTTTCTAATGAGGGAGTCTCTTACCAAGAAGAGGACATCCTAATCGATGCTCATCATCACCCTGCACTGTAATTGTTGTTGCTTCAATGCACGAAGGGTGACATATGGCACACATGCATCGGGTGCAGTTAACACCCCCAACCAACATCCTTCCTCCCCATCTATTCAGTATGTGCAGCATTCAATCGAGAGAGCTGGTAGTGGGCCTGTGTAAGGAGGAAGTTTTAATGGAGCACACTTAGCGAATATCGAGGTCTCACAGAGTAGGTATGTGGATGCTAAGAGCCATCAATTCAGCCTTTAAGGAGATTTTCCCTGTCATCTCAGTTGTTTTCATGGAGGTAAGGCATGGCTATTTCCATTTCATTTCCGTTTGGCTATAATTTTTCCTCTCCCCTCCTGGTTTTTTCCCCTTCTTGTGTTCTCCTTCAATTTGGGCCTTCATTTTCATCCTCGCCCATCAATTGCTGCATGAACGGGGCAAGCCGAAGCATGGGCCGGACTACTACAATTTTATGGCTCGCCATCGTAGACCTGGACCCTCTTCAACTCTTGTTTTTCCTCCCATCCCTTCCATAAGACTTGTTGGTCCTCCCTTGTCTGATCAACACTGGGTTGATGAAGACAATGCTATGAATTATGTTGAGGAGGAGATTCCCTTGGTTCCTCCACAAGAACCTCTAGACTCTCTCCTTCTCTCTACCTCGGATCTTCAGGAACCCCCTCAAAATTGTGGACGAATTCCTCCTAGTGTTGACACTGCATCATATGTGATGGGTTGTCCGACTGAGGAAGAGACCCCTCCAGTTTGGTATGAGGAAATAATTATGGCGACAACACAATTGGTTAATTCCCCTCAAATTATTATAGCCTCTGAGCCAGAGGTGCCCAATGCTCGTAGCTTCTTGGAAGAACATCAACAACTCATCTTCGTAATGCGAAGGGACATGGCCGACCAACTTCACCGCCAGGACTTCCCTAGTCGTTGCCTAGATGCTTTGTTTGACTCTCTTTCAGGCAAGCCTTCCAAGCAAAGGTGTCCGACCTGTTTTCAACCATATGTCTTTAGCTACTATGTTTCCAGGTCCAAAGAGGCCATAGTTATAGTTATGTTTAGGACTAGTTTTGTTTACAACTATGTTTAGGACTAGTTTTGTTAACCAATTAAAAAAAACATGAATGCTCATTCTTACTAGCCACATATTATGGTTTCCATATGTATGGCATAACATGTGGCAAGATTCTCCATGTGTACTGCTATGGAGACGTTTTAAGGAAATACAATTTTATTTACCAAAAAAAAATTGGACATACATAATCCATGATACCCAACCCAAAATCATCTATAGTTAAATCGTCATTTTTTCCCAAAACCATAGAAATTAAGGAAATAATCCTTCAAGAGTTCTCAGGGAATAATTCAGATTGGATGACAGTGTTATGATCAGAGGCGTTGAGGCTTCTGCACAGATATGACTGTAGAAAGGTAACCCTCTCCTTGGGTTTAAGTTATGTGAAACACATCGTTGTTATGAACTCATTTAAAGGTTCATTGTCTGGGTTCAATGGCCATCTCAACATTTCAGAAATTGATTGAGGGGTTATCTCAATAAGCATAGACCCAGAAGTAGAAATTACAGTATGTTTTGAAGGGATATAATTTTTGGCACACCAGATGACAAATTTCGGGAACTGATAGACCTGGGGTATTAGAAATTTAGCAAGGTCAGATCCCCACGGATAATAATAGTCAACCATATTATCAGAGTCTTCTTTTATCAACTAATATAGCTCAAAAGAGCTGAAGTAGAGGACAGGGTCGAAGATATCTTTATCCTTGTCGACTAAGTCTTCTTCTACAACATTTGTGCTTTAAAGAAATAAGGAGATTCAGATTTACCCATGGAGGATGTGGATTGGGTTTGGTATCAAGCTAGAATGATGATGGAAAACTTTTGCAGGAACGCCGAACCTGATGCTCTAATCCTTTGAAAATTTGAAATGAATGATAATTTGATCTTTACCCCCCTTTTTATTTGAAAATAGATATGTGTCATTATTTAATTGGCGAAAAATCGAATTTAAAAATAAATAAAATGATTTTTTTTATCTTTCCGCCAGCTGATGTCACGATTGGACACATGTATACCTTGTGTTGATTTCAGAGGGGATGGATGTAGTTAAGTTAACCACATACCCTGGGGACCGAAAGTTATGGATGATTGCCACGTAGAAAAACTTAACCTTTGGGTAGATTATATCGGTCCCACCCCCTTTTGTTAAACGTCGAGCATGTGGGGGGGAATCTGTTGTGGATCATCAATATTATGCGCGATTAGATTTGCGATAAAGATGCACGTTTTATTAAAATTACATATAAAATAAAGCTTACAAAACAAAATAAAAGAATTTACGAAGGTTTTGTTTAAACCTTTGATTTATTTTGAGAAAAATAAGATTATTTTAATAAAATTAAAATGTCCTAATGAGATTTTATCACTTGAAACAATAAAAGCAAAGTCAAAATTTATTCAAACTAGAACGTCTAATAAATTGGGACCTAAGGTCCTAAAGAATTTTAATTTTTTATGAAATTTTAGTTTCATGTTGCAACACAAAGTAGTCCCCAGATCTGTAGAGAATGCCCATGAATTAGTAAGGTAAACATAATTTTTCCACCCAGTTACATTCCCTCTCGATTGCCCTACAACATCAATATAACTAAATTCCCAATTCCCAAACATTTTGGAAAGCTCATGAATTATGTGTATCCCATTAGTCATTATTTCTTGTCAAAACATAACAATTGGTTCCCCCCCCCCCCCCCCCCCC
>ML779941.1:243729-271272 GCA_009831015.1 Picea engelmannii
GTTCCCCCCCCCCCCCCCACTAATTTTTAAGGGCCAATTTCTTGGTGGGATTGGCCAACCCTCGACAATTTATGGTCAAAAAAATCATTTTTTAACATTATTAGGGACATTTGGTCTAAGAACCCCAATCAAAGATGATTGTTTTCGACTTTTGATTTATGAACTAGATTGTTTTTTAGCCATAGACATGAATGATTTCCTTCCTCAACATGGGGCCTTTTTATTTTTTTCATCGAAAAACACTAGGCTCCCTCTACCCTTCCTGAAAAAACTGAGGATCATTTACTTCTCTGTCTAAGATTATATTTGGGGCCTTCTAAAGGAGATTCATAGAGACCTTTTTGTGTTCCTTGGTGCTTACTGAGATTGTTAGATCTCCTAGATATCAAATTGTCTTCTATAGGAGCCTCTTTTAACCTAGATAATGGAATAAGAGGAGGAGGCATCGAGTTTTTTTATATTTGAGAGTTGGCACTACAAGGAGAACACTTTCTACTGGAGGTTTTTAGTGTTACAAAATTTGGCAAATTTTTTAAAACTACCTATGCTACAACCTCCTCTATTGGTTATGGAGGTTTTAACCGATGTTCCATATAACTAAAAAAAATTGGGCAGGCAGAGGTTGTAGCAGATGGTATTTTTCGGTGCTTTTATTGTCAAAACGCATCGGTTCATCATTAAATAAAATGCTCCAATGCATACATAACCATAAAACACACTGGAACGACCTCACATCAAATGCCCTAGATCGTACACAAAACCAAAAAAAGCACTGGTGCACCATTACATAAATTCCTGGTGTGGACATAAAACAAAACCGCATTGGGAACCATTACATGAAATTCCCCAATGTGTACATAAGAAAAAAAATGCACTAGCTTGTCATTACATTACTGCCCCAGTCCTTAAATATGAAACAAACGAACTGGGACAATTATGCTTATTATGCCCCAGATTCCCATTTTGTTGTATGCAACTCCAATGCATTTGTATTTTATGTCTATCCTAATGCTTCTATGATTCGTGTGTTTTGGTGCATATATTAAATATAATACCCTAATACGTTTATCTTATTAAATGCACTGACGCATTTAAGATTTTTAAAGCGTCTGTGTTGTTAATATATTTAAATAACCGATGCGTATTTATCACACGCCCACTGTAAAATTTGAAAACGATATATATTATCACATATTTTATGCACCAGTGTTTCTGTATAATTAATATGTATTGGTGCTTTAATATTCTTAATATGCACTGGTGCGTATAACCCCTTAAGAAACACCGATGTCTATATTATTTTAGGCACCATTTTGGGAGTTCAAAAGAATGCACCAATATGTATATATTTTAATTAATTGTTTTTTTTATAAATATTTTTTTAATCATATTGTTTTTTATATTTTTGTTATTGCATTTTGATATAATGAAAACATTAATATCTTATCCAATGGATTACACATATGTTATTTGCAATAATGTAAATCATTCACATATTAATTAATCAGTTATTTGCAGCAATGTAAATCATTCACATATTAATTAATCAACAATACAACATTTTACAACATTTCACAATGCAATAAAATAACAAACCCATTCTATTATATATCAATAAAAGACATGTTGTCATACAAAATGGGAAACATAAAGGTCCACAATAATCAAAATGGAACCAATATTTAATTGTTACAGTTATTGGTAACATGTCCTCATGTAGTTGAGACATTATGTCCACTACATTAAGCAAAAATATCCCTGATTTTTACAGACCACTATTAAAAAAGCATACAATTTGCAGTAATAGACAATTGTATTGATTGTAATTCATCACTGAACTGTTGTCATTGCTCGAGTTGTGTGCATCCCTCATTTCTTGATCAGTTGTAGGCAATATTGTACTTTCGTTATCTAAATTAATGTTTTCTTGCTCGACTTCTTGTTGACATTCCAACTGCCCCTGTTCCATCTACAAACGTATAAATAAAGCGTAATAAGTAAATCTACTTTTATAATATAGTAGAATATACATGATTGCATAAATCAAAAAGCGTACCATAACAACGATTGATGCATAAACCATACACATTGTTTAGAAGCCTTGCCTCATGTTGGTTGACACAAGATTTTATGTTGGCTCATCTCCATACTGTGTTTCCTGTATGTTTAATACACGATGACAAAGCATAGTCGATATAATTAATATAAAGGTTTATTATTATTCCATTAATTACAAAACAAGGGAAGTTAAACAACATAGCTACTTACAAATTGTTCAATTAAACCTTGATACTTCAACATATAATCACAACCCTTAGTTAACCCAATGTTGATCAATTGTTCCATTGGCTCTTCTTTGTATGTTAACACCTATTAGTAGACATCCATGGATCAATGTAAATTAATTATTCGAATATAAACACCACAACAAATATGGAAACTTAAGTAATGTTGAAAATGTAAGTACTCACAAACTTTGCGATCAACCCTTTTTTTCCTTGTCGTCCTATCTTATGTGCTTATTGGGTTCCATTTTGTTTTCTTTTCTGCAACAAAACAATTGAAAATTAGTATTTCATATGATAAATAAATTCGATGTACATAAAAGAATAAATGAATGATCGCATACCTCTGATGCACGTTGTTGTTGAGATGCATCCTCCTGTGATGCAATTATGTTCATTTATTTTTCCATCTCCGTGTACACTCTTTTGGACATCCCTACCAGCATGTATTGAATTTCCCCTCATTTATCACTTGGAATTTTCATAATATTCCTGAAAAACAAAAAGGAACAATAATGTTTTCTTAAATGGACATGAAAGTAAATATAACAAAACAAATTAATTTTGTAATTATTGGAACATATTATCGAAACATATGTTTAGTAATAATACCTTTTATATTATTGTTTGTTGTTGTTGTAAGTTTTTGATCAAGTCTCACAGGTCTTATTGACCATGGCTTTGGAAACACTTCTTGTAGTGTACGTATAACTTGATTCTTGGAATCACTAGATTGATTTTTGTATTGTAAGTGGAAATTACATCTATACATTCTTTCCACTATATCCCTCAAAGCTCTGTAAAACATTTTGCCCCTCTCATTGACTTCAAGCACCACTCTAGATGAACTGATGACCAAGCAGTCATCATCATTTACATCATTAACAGTATTTTTCCTCTTAGGACGAGGTTCCATTCCTTCACTATCGGAAGTTGCATAACATTAAAAAAAAAAGTGAAATCGAGTGTTTAAAACTTGTTAGCGATTAATGTTAAGAAATTCATTTTTAGTAAAAGTCAAAGAAACACTTAATGTTGATTACCTTTCAATCAACCTGTTTCCTCTTTTTGCAACATTTCCATAAAGATTTTACGCTCTTTTGCACTTAGATTGCGAACAATCTTATCGAGTTTCTTCAATTTTTTGGTCTGCGTGACATGCATTAACCAATACACGATCATTAATTTAAACTTACAAATATTTCAAATTATATATTAACTTAATAAAATTTAAAGAACTTGTTTGCCTCTCTTTCTGTGATGAGCTACCATCGCGCTCGCTACAATAAGACATTTTCTTTGAACTTGTATCAGCCATATTGTATTAAAAAAACAACAACCATCATAAATAAAAATTATGAAATTTTTATACAATCTGCTATTTCGGTCTGCTTCATTAAACAAAACACACTGGGGCGTTAAGCATATACTCGCACCGGTAAGTACTATTAGTCATTACATACCGTTGACCCATACACCTATGATATATAATCAATACTATTTATTTTTTCGACCAATTAGTTCTTTTTACAGATATATGTGCCTTAGTGCACTTTTCTATACAATGAACACTGGGTTGTTACCTCTGTACATCATGCACCGGGGTGATTTTACTGTACAGTGTGCATCGCGTACTGCGGAATTAAAAAAAAAAATCGTCGACAACGACATGGTTGACATGGTTTGGGATCCGATGTAATGAGTGGTACCATTACAACGAATACCAAACACCCCATATGCAACTAAATAAACCCTATAAAAACGTATCGCTTAAAAATAAATCCTAAAAAATTATTTTGCTTAAAAAAATAAACCCTATAAAAATATATTTCTTAAAAAAAGAGGGGAACAAGAAAAACAACAAGAAAGCTACGACTTCCAATACTGAAAGTAACAATGAAATCTTTAAATATATATATTTTTAACATGCATTGAAAATAGTTTGAATCAAATAGGGAAAGATTGAAATGATCAGTAGAATGAAATCACATACCTAAAATTTATTCTCTGCAGATTTGTATGTGTCATACGCATCCCTTCCAATTTTGGCTCTTCAAAAAAATCCAGCCACTCCAAGGTCTTTCGTGGTAAATCTCTCCTCCGCAAATCTTCCCTCCAAATTCTACCAAAAAAATGAAATAATAAACAATGTTTTCATTTATAAACAAATATGTTTTGAAAAATGAAATTCCCTCTATTTTTTCGTCGTGTTTTTTCAATTTGTATGTAAAAACACTTATTAAACTATATATTTTAAAAATTAAGTTTGTCGTCAAATCGATGCGCCTCATCGATTCGTGTGCCCGGGTGCGTAGATAGTAAAAAAACCCATCGATACGATTTTTATCGACAAAATAAAAATGCAAATCTCTGCTATTAAAATTTACAGATGTTTTGGTTTACAGAGGTTTGAACGGATGTAATGGTTCATAGTGTTTCATATCTGTCGCATTGGTGCGTTCTATATATATAAACGCACCGGTGTGTTGTAAAATAAATAAAAGCACCGCTAAATTTTAATATCGGGTTCATAAACGTATTGACAATGGTTTAGGCTAAAATGTAGGGAAAACAAGGTTATAATATCGAATGACCAATACTTCAGATTCCAACTCATTCCATATCGTTGCAATTTGGTCAACTTCTCCCACATTGTTTGAAGTAAGTCTAGATTTTATTTATAATTCGTTTATCTGATTGAATTTATGTCATTTATGCACGTGCATTTGAATAATTGTTCATTGAATTTTGTAGGATCATAAATTGGGGTTGAGTTCGGATGAACAAGATATTCCACCAATGCAAATATTTTGCAAGCTCTTATCAAGAGAAAGATATCGTAGAAAAATGTTTGATGAAATTGGACAACTGCTTTACATTGCCAATTGTAACATGTCATCTTCCAGTAACTTGCAACCTGGGTCAATGGTATTACACCATGAATTAGTCTATTTTATGACACGCCAATGGTATGTGGTTGTCACACGCCACATTGTCTAATTATGTTAATGATCGACTACCCAAACTTGATGGTCTAATACCTCCCACTATGATAAATAATCCAATAAGTGATACATAAAAGACATGTAGGAACACTTCCATATGCTCCTTTTTTGAAAAGTTGGAAGCCAGATCAACTACGATTTGTCCTAAATTGGCCAACCTCTCTCCTTCTGTTGAGTCAAGAAAGAGTTCTTATAGTGAGCCAAAGTATGATATAAATACTACCCAAAACATCACTACTAGGAGATCAAAAAAGTTGTGTGAGCTAAGACAAAAAAAATCCAAGTACACACCAAAGTCTGTTCAATTGTTGTAAGATAACGATGACTTCCCTCTTCCTATCCATTTACAAAGTAAACACCAAACCTGTTACAACTGAGCTTTGTCTGGCGCTTGGTCATCGTCCATGCATGTGCCCGATGTTGGAACCAGATTCTCTTTTTGTGGTAATAGTTATATGATTTCCAAGTCTAAAATAGATGTTGCAAATATTGGGTTGTTTATCGTTTCACATGTATTTGTTCCTCTCAAACAATTAGTGGCACTTATGCCATTTTGTGGTCCTATTTATAGTCGGTCTAATTACTTGAATATTGTCAAATACAAACATAACACTTCCATGTATAGTATGTGCATGAATGGTTATGCTTATGAAAACTTTAAATCGGCGGTCGTCCACGAACTCATGGAAACATCGCAGGGTTCATAAATAGTTGCAAGGCCTCATTATTTAGTGCAAATGGTCCCTTTGAGGAACACTCCAATGACAAAGAGTTCTTTATGAAAATGAAGGCATCCAAATTTGTTGTTGTGCATGCGATACGTAGTTTATCTCCTTGGGTCAAGTTATTAATAAATCATAACTTTCATAGACCACCAACCGCTCGTAAAAAATGCCTTGCATCTGGTCTACCTTTAGACGTCCCCTTGGGGCGTAAGAAAAAGATGATTGAGTAATTGTATTTTTGGATTTCCAATGGAACTAATGCAAATGTATTGCTTAATTAGACATTAGTTTTATAAAGCGATTGGTTGCATGTTTACAATCATTACATCAAAGATGGGGACTAAGTTCCCTGTAACTTCTACACATGGACTTCTCTTTATTTTATTTATTGAGTTTTTTGCTTAATATTTTTTATATTTTTATTTATTAAGAATTAACCTTAGCCATTATAAGTTGTGCACACTAGGGATTGTATTAAGGCCCAATATGCCCACACGTGAAAAATAATGTCTTTGCCTTTACAATTGATGCTTTATGGATTATTCATGATGCAAAGGGCTCTATAATATCAAATAGGCTCACAAAGGGAATATGGAAAGTATCACTTATTTAAGGATCTCTTAGGATTAATTGTGGAGGACAAATGATAGTTGGATATTGGTTATTTGATAAGTCATATGTATTAATAAAATGATTTTGATTACATGATTACAAAAAATATGAAAATGAATATTAGTACTTGTAGAATTTACATTGAACACTAATGTCATAGGATGCATGCACATTATGTAAAATTAAAATCTTTAGGAGGGAAAATATCATATGTCCATATTATGTAATGACTTTATGTTAACTTTTATTTTGTCCTAAAAAACATGCTAGTGGTTCAAGAGACTGCATGAACCAATTAATTAAATTCCTCATTTCCAAATCATTTGTCATTGTGTTTCATTTTGACAATATTTTTAAATAGATTACACATACTCATCTTTGATGAAATCGCATGGATCTATAGATCTATTTCTATAGATTCAAAATATATATTTTTATATAAATGTTATTATTTGATGAATTGTATGCATTTATAGAAATATTTTTATTAATTCCAAATATATATTAAAAAACTATAAAAATGTTATTGTTTCCTATTATTTTAATATTTTTCGTGTAACATATATCATAATTTAAAAATACATGTCTATGTTTTTCCAATAAAATTTTAACACAATAATTTTTAAAAAATTGACATTTTCGCCTACAAACTAAAAGAAAATATCGATTATATTAAAATAAATAAGAAAATAACATTTCATAAAAGTAATTTTTCTTTGTAAAACATGTTTAATTAACATATTGCATCTTGTTGGAAATTAACCAATTCACCTTGAAGATGAATTTAACATTATATGGCATTAATAGTTATAAGTTTTCATAATTACAATCCAAAGCAAACGATTTCATAAAACTAAAGTTAAACATTATATGACAACTCTAATTTTTTTTTTTTTTTTTTTTTTAAGTAAGAAGTATCATATATTAAGAACCTTCCAAAACTGAGTCAGAGTTACAAAATGCAGTGATAGTCGCGCTGTAATAACTGGACTGCCCCAACAGAGGGGAAACCAGTTCAGCCAGCAAATAAGTTCAACATAAGTAATAAGATAGGCTAAGAAAGTGGTCCTATAAAGACTGTTCATCAACTGAAACTAGCTAGAGGTTGAAAAGACATAATAACACTACAGACTTAGACACCTGGTCGATAGCCCGGCCATGTG
The DNA here is from genome assembly GCA_009831015.1 of Picea engelmannii. Lineage (NCBI taxonomy): Eukaryota > Viridiplantae > Streptophyta > Pinopsida > Pinales > Pinaceae > Picea > Picea engelmannii. The sequence continues at coordinate 251,520 of ML779941.1, forward strand.
GCGTGGAGGTCCTCTGTCCAGGGCTCCTCCTCGATATATGTCACCTCATCTGCCCATTGCCGGTCAACTTGCACTTCGCCCATGATTCCATCAGCCTTTGTAGTTGCATTTTGCATCAGTATCCCTGTCGAATCCTTCTCTGCTACATTGCGTCCTTGCACGCCCTGCGCCCGTGTCGTCTCTAAAGAACATTGTGGCATGTCATGTCCAACACCTGGAGCTGCTCTAGGATCCTCTGTGGGGGTCACTTCTGCCAAGTCCGAGGAGAAAGTTGCTTGCATGGAGGAGAGCGTCTGAAGAAAGACCTCCACCTTCTCATCAGTTGCTTGTAAGCGGAACTGGAGATCTGCTACTCATTGGCGGAGCTCAAAAACTAGGCTGTAAAGGATGGCGAGGTTGTTTTTAAATTGCACGTTGTTGAGAGGATCATCACCCTCATGCGTGCTATGCGAAGGGGGCTGACCGCTTGGGCTTCTCGGATGGTCAGGGGTCGGTGTGGGAGCAATGAAAGCCTTCAGAGGGTGCAGGAAGGAGCTCGTCAGTTGGGGAATTATCGCCAAACAACCCAATTGCAGGTTCGGCGGATCATGAAGGGGAGCCAAGAGATGCTCTGACTGAAGCGGGGGGGAGGAGCCTACGGAAGGTGAGTCAGGGGGAGAGACCGACGACCGACGAGGCTTCCAGGGAGATCCCCTTCGCGACCTTCCTCTGGGACGCGACATAGGGAGGAAGTGGTTACTAGCCTGCGAGAACAGATACACTATGCAGTGGTGTGTGACCTGGTGGCGAGCAGAGGTTGCATGGAACCAAAGAATTCTATCTGGATTGAGCCTTGGCTGCCATGGCTGCAGAGGGGAGGGTCCTTCAGCCTGCAAACGGAGATGAGAAATAACCATTGCTGCATAAGCCAAACGACGACACGGATATGGAGAGGAGGAGTGCATAAATGCGCCCTCTAATCACCGTAATGGCCATTTAATCTGATGGGAAGGTGACGGGTTGTGGCACGATCCCGTCACGTGGCTCTGTGCCATGTTGGCTGATGTCGTCCCTCTCCGTTCGCCATGTACTCCGCACTAACACCCCATCCGGGTATGACAACTCTAAATTTTAATCAATGATACATCTTAAATTTAATTAAAAACAAAGAAATCATTAGCGTACTTATTATACATTTTATAAATCAAACAACAACAACATCAACATGGTTTGAAAAAACACAACATACATGTGTAGTATATTGTTTATAGCGCACCAATGCGATTGAAAGTGCATCGGAGTAGTTGTTACGTAAAACTGCATCGAGAAACAATTTAATTGACAAAGTATGTATCTCCTCCTCCGCAAGCTGCTCGACTTTCTCCAAGATATCGTTCTTGTCATCTTTGTTGCCTTTAGTAACTTGCATCAATTCGCTTGTAAATCATATACCTAAACCTCCTCTTATTTGCCTCGGGGGGGCTTATCGAATAGCTCTTTGATGCTGAGGAGGAATTTCCCAGGCGCACTTGTATAATTGATTGCTGGAAATGGCAAGTTACAATCTTCCAACAACTAATTGTACAAGTGCAGCTAGGAAATTCCTTGCCGATGTCAAAGAGTTATTCGATAAGCCCCCCCCCCCGAGGCGAAGAAGAGGAGGTCTAGGTATGCGATCTACAAGCAATTTGACGTTGGTTATTATGGTGACAAGGATGACAAGAATCGTATCTTGGAGAAAGTCAAGTGACCCGCAGAGGAGGAGATGCAGACCAGAGTGTTAGGGGAGTGGCTAAGGATCGAGTCTATCTAGAGGGAGGCTAGGTTGATGATCAAGAGTGGTGAGGTCGTTGCCATTAAGTTGCTCCTATTTGAGGAAGATGAGGATGTGGTGGAAGAAATGGGAGAGTGGGACAAGGGAAACAAACAACAGAGAGAGCGAGAGTTTTTTGCCCATGTGCCCCTTCTAGATGAGAAATCAATCGAGTGCATGGTTGTGGAGAAGAAGAAACATGATGAACTTCTTACTAGGAACACAGGTGAGGATTTCATGGAGGAGCAGGACGAGGCCAAGGAAATGCTTAATGTTTAACGATAAGGCTTGCTAAAAAAGCTTATGGATCATCGGTTTTATTCCAAATGTGTTTTTAACTTCTATTAAATATACAACATGGAGCTTAGGTCATTCTTGAGGCTAACACGATGTTGTAATTAAGACATCCACCACGGTCCTTTCTTGTTGAATAGGGAGAAGGGGCACTGGGAAGCTCTGATTGTAGAGCTTGGTAGTCCTAATTATGCCAAAGTAGGGGCCAAGATGATGAACTTGGAAGGGAACGAAGTTGATGTGCCTGGTGCCATAGGAAAGGGACCCAGTTACAGATACTTTGGGGCTATGAAATTACTCCCCATCCTCAAAGAACTATTTGATAAGCCCCCTAAAGGCGAAGAAGAGGAGGTGTAGGTATGTGATCTACAAGAGAATTGATGCCGGTTCATATTATGGCTACATGAATGAAGAGGAATGTATCTTGGACAAAATCGAGCTTCCCATGAAGGAGGAGATGCGAGGCAAAGCACTGAGGAAGTGGCAAAGCATCGAGTCCATGCGCTAAATTTTGAGAGGCATCAAAGAGTGACCTATATTTTTTCCTCTGCAAATCAAAACCTCCACAAAATTTAATTGTGGAGGTTTGCATATGTAGTTTGTGAATTAAATTGTTTTTCTTTTGCATGCTACTGCACTCAAAGTCATCGACGTATTTAACTGATGCTATTAACAAACACATATGCACTATGCCCAGTTCTCCTTATCAAACATAAGGCATTGAAGAGAGATGTGTTAAACATAACGCACTGGTGCGTCATTGTTATTCAAGCATCAATATCTATAGCGATGTGTTGTGATATATAATGCATCGGTTAAGGGTTAGTGTTAAACCACACAGTGTGCTTGGTTATATTAAACGCAACAACTCTCTATGTTAGTTCGAGAACCAGACGCTTTTAACCGATGCGTTGTATTTTCTTAACACACTGTTAACAGGCGCATTTTAAAAGACACACCAAAATGATAATTTTCAAACTATTTTACCTGGTACAACTTACTTAACGACCCTGGTGTGTTTCATTTAAAGTAATGTACCAACACTCCATTTCATCTTTGTATGCATTGATACCGGTGTGTTTGTATTATAACGCACCGTTGACGGAGCATCCCATAAAACAAACCGAGATGTTCAATTATCATGTATTTTTCTCATTATGTTGTAGTAAACACCACCAATGCGATTTATTTATTTGACGCACCGCGGAGGAAAAATTTTGTTTCAAAAACTTAGCGGTGCATTCGATTAATAGAATGCATCAATGCATTTATCTCAATCAACACACCTCCTAGCATTTTAGCGATGCTTACCATAAGACACACTGCACTAAAAATTTGTGAAAATTCGATTCGAGTGCCGTGATTTTTACATCATCGGTGCATTGTTTTGATCCAGTTGCACCGACAAGTGGAATTGTTGTATATGAACTTACGCGGTGTATGTGTTAATATAAACGCACCGGTGCTACCATGCTATTGGAGCACCGACATTGTGTTTAACAATGTGTTATGTTGTTGAGAGCACTAGTTACAGGGAAACCACCAAAATGACACAACACAATGGTGTGTTTGGTTAACATAAACGTATCGTCGACCGATTTTTATGAAATGTGTACACGGTGGTGTGATTTTGCTTACGAGCAGTACCGATGCACTATAGTTTCCAGACCACCGACTTGATGTTTATTGGTGTGTCATATGGTATAACGTAACGATGTAGTTTCTGTCAGTATGGGCACCACTATGTTATATTGATTCATTGTAAATTAAGCGATGTGATTTGTTACTAGGAACGCACCGGGGAAACCGTGTTATTGAAGCATCGTCATTTTGTTTAATGGGGTGTTGTGAATAATAGAGCACCAACCACAAGGTGTCAAAGGAAATGCCCTGCAATATCAAATTAGTTAATATTTGTTTCAGTGTGGAGATGTTAATTGCACTGGTGCTTTTTTTTTAATTGGTTGCACCATTCAGTTGTATTTCTTGTGTCATTTTTTAACAATGTGAAAGGTTAAATGGAACGCACTAGTGCGTCGAAGTTAGAAAAGAACCAACACGTTATTAACCAAGAGTTGTCCTCTATAACACACCGAATGTGGGTCATTATGAGGAATCATTAGAGGCAATGCTTACTGTTAAGTTAGCACAGGTTACACCATGTCGGGCTGAGTCGAATCGAAACAACACACCACGTGTAGACGAAAAAAAAAAATATTGAAAAACTCCCAAATTTCAAGCTACATTCAAATTTTAAACTCATGAAAATGGAAATGGGAAGGTAATAAACAAATTACTTGGACTCTTATGTCCCAAGGAGGCATGGTTCCATCGTTGGAAGGCAATGAAAATTTGTGGTAATTTCAAAAAAATGGAAGTGTGTGCAATATCGACTGATGGAGCTATCCAAATCACTGAGAAACACCTACAACAGGGCATCCATGAAAATAAAGTAAGCATTGGTTCTTGCTTGAGAGATTGGAAGCACTAAATGAGATGTCACAGTGAAAATCAGTCTGGTAATTTATTTTTATTTACCCTTACCACGATGCGCCATTGGACATTTTCTATGCACCGGTACGTAAGATTCAATAATATAAGTGCACTTTGATCGGTGCTTGTTATTTTTTATAACTTATGACGATGCATCCGAACATCTACGCTCCCATGCATTGTGTTTTGGTTGAGTACCGGGGTGAATGTACAGTATAGGTGCACCGAAAAAAAAACCTCTGCAAAAACTTCTAACCACTCGCGTCCACTAACAACCTCCGCTATGAAGAGTAATGATGTGTTTGAGCATTTTATCATTGGTGCAATATTTTTCGAAGCGCATCAAGACGTAAGATTCAATGGTATAAGTGCACTTTGATCGGTGCTTGTTATTTTTTATAAATTATGATGGTGCCTCTAAATATCTACGCTCCCATGCGTTGTGTTTTGGTTGAGTACCAGGGTGAATGTACCGTATAGATGCACCGCAAAAAAAAAAACCTCTGCAAAAACTTCTAACCACTCGCGTCCACTAACAACCTCTACTATGAAGAGTAACGATGTGTTTGATCATTTTATCATTGGTGTGGTATTTTTCGAAGCACACCAAACCATATAGTACTAAAAGGCACATAGAAAAAAAAAAAAAAAAAACCCTCTGACTGGTCGCCTCCGCTATAAACATCCAAGAGATAATTTTTTCAGGGAGGTTCCGTAAAAACCTTTGCAAGAAGGTGTTCTCCTTTTAGTGTGGGGAGAAAATCACTCAAATGATCTTCTCCTTGTTCTCTTCATTTATTCCCCGAGACCCAAAACATAACCTATCACAACCATTCATATTTGTAGGGGATATTTTTTTTCGAGTTACCCGATTGTTTTGAACTCTCCATGCATTTAGTAAAGGATTCGAGAGTATGGGTCTCATGAATGTCTGCATTCAAAGGATGTTGTTAATTTGACAATGGTGATCCTTGAGAGCGGACTAGGACAATACTTTTCAGAGTTGTCACCACAACCCTAGTGGATCAATGGCCCCTCATCGATTCATTCTCTAAATATATTAGAGACTTTTCTTGACCCAAAAATTTCATTTGTTTGGATATGTGAATTTGACCACCAGATGCCCATAAATGTGATAATGTTTCCATTTAAATGGTATTCCCTCATAATCAATGGTCTGGCGAAATATTTTAGTTCTTCTTATGATAACCATAGACTCCACCAATCCCCCTTTTAGGTCCATTACTACCAAAATTTAAGCCATTCTCGTGTATCTTAAGAGCCAAGGTAAGACTTGTCGACCTGATAAAAGGAGCCCATGGCATTCCCAATTTCAACAAACACTTCATTCGACCATAAAATCAGAGGGAGTCCTAAAAGTCTTACCCATATTGGGAGTAGCTCCAATCGGGTCGTTCGAGTGTCAAAATATATATGCCATTTCTTAAGGAACAAGGGTTGTGTTCCCCAATTCCACCTCTTGTGAAAAATGCTTTCAACTTCGACCGTGGTCCTAATAATCCAAACCATCTAGCCATTTATGAGAATAATACTTTGAAGATAGTGACCTAACTCTGACGTGAAGTTATCCTTTGTCCATTTCATAAGAATATCACTGCCCATTCATCTGCCTAAAAAAATGACCAATACTAGCTAGGTCCGCCAAATCCATAATTTCATTCAGCTTTATGTTTTTGCTTAAGATTTAATTTACAGGGTCGTGCTTCTTCTTAGTGCATTTCCAACACTTTCTCTTTTTTGAAGGCTTTGAATGTTATATTGCTAGTTCATCATAGATGCTTGTGCCACTCAAAAGGTCAAAATCAAGGAAAGATCCAATGAATCCTTTATCTATATCTTTCCCATTCGTTCATTCCATGGCAATAAATGGAACCACATATAAATTGAAAGTGAAATTTTGAGAAGATATGGTAACCATATCCCCTTGGGGTAGTAGTAAATTCCCATCTAGACTAGAGATCATGAGTAAAATCCCAAGATCTTGAAGATTTATCCCCTTGTACTTCCAAGATAGAACCCTAGTTTCGCATGAAAAGCCATCTTCCACTTGTCTTGTTAGTCCATAGTGTGGAAGATTTCTAGTCATTTTACGATCACTAGATAATCTCCTCACTATCTCTCTGATTAGATTCAGAGTCTCCTCCTCCAATGAATTCAATCATGGTTGAGGGGTTCTCATTAGAGGTGGCATAGGTCTAGGTGGGATGATTAGTGGGTTGGACTAGATTTGTTGGCCAACCAATGGATCATCATAGAAATCCACCTCCTCCTCCTCCTCCATCATCCATGTAGATGAACTAATCTACCTTTATGATTTTTTCCCTCCTTACCACACGTCACCACATAACGGATCCATATGTGTGTGTGTGCGTGTTATAAAAAAACATAATATATATGTTGTGTATAAAATAAATTAGCTAAAAACCTAACAATATTGGCAATGACAAATTGATTTTATCCTTTGGGATTTTTAACATCTCATCCCATCCTCAAGCACCCAAGCAAGAATGAGAATGGGGCACCTTGTCAATGCTAATCAACTTGCAAAGGGAAAACATGTCACAAACTAGATTTGATCCTAGGTGGGTAGGATAACGACTTCTCCTCTTAACCACCCGAGTTAGACCTAATTTACATTATATATATTTGTTTTCCAAGGAAATCCTCACGACCCGGGCACTTCCCCACATTTCATGGATGGTACCCAATACAAACCTATTGTTGTTGACTACATTGCCTAACTTGGTTGATACATCGAGTGAGGCACACAATAAATGCATCCAATTTGGGGGCTCAACCTTGAGACCACCTACATGAAGCTTAAAGCACTCAATCAATTGAGCTAACTCACTTAGTTGCTTTTTGAAAGTGTGTGTGTGCGAGGAGGGCGAGGGGGGGGGCGCACAAGACCAGTCAACAACAGGGCTCGAAGCCATTGCGACGATATACTTGTTATGAGTTCAACATGTCACTTGTGGGAATTGAACCTGGGTGGGGAGGTTAACAGTTCCTCCCAACCACCTGAACTAAATCCAATTGACACACACATATAAAGTTTAATAAGTTGTAAAATTTATATTTTAAATAACCCATAGATAACATTTAAATCTAAAAAACAAACACTTGCCTTTAAACCTCCCTATTTATATTCTCTCAGGGACTTCGCATCCTTGCACCCAGGTCTTCCTCTTTCGTGATTGACTTATGCACATGTGTAATGCAATTGTTGTTTCTTATTGTTTAGAGGCACACCCACACTCTTTTCCTTCTCTTGCATGTGTCTTTCTTCCTCCATAACTTTGTATAATCAATCAACAAAATTACTGCATGTAGAGGTTTAACCTCCATGTCTATAAGAATGTGTTGGTATGTGAAGCTCGATTTATCTACATCCTTAAGGTTCTTAAGGACGATAGATGATGCTTCTTTGTTGTGGAGTATAACTTGATGATGACTTGTTCTTTGATAAGTCTTGATATAGTTCACTTGAAACCATATAAAAGCTTTGAAGGCAATATTTTATTAATATTCAAATATGTCCTTTTTTAAAACCTTCTTTAGTCAGAAAATCCAAGAAAATGCCTGAACAAACCTAAATAGAACACTAGACAAATGACATATGTGGAGCACTTTCAACCAAATAATTAAATTATCGTTGTGAAATTATGGGTCGTGACACTATTCTTTCGTAGAACACTATCATAATCTACGTCGTTAAATGAACCTCGAAAACCGAGGTATGGATAAACATCATTGAATATTATGTATGAACCTTTAAACCCTATGTTCATTGGTCATATTTCCATATGTTTCATTAATATATTCTCAATGTAAATATAATTTGCATATTTGTAACTCTCTTTGGATACTACCACGAGGAATATGAAATCTAGACTTAAGCCTAGGCATTATAAATTGCATGCATATACAATTCCACAATCATTGTTCATCTATGCTTCCCTTTCTCAACCTTTGTGTGGAGTATAAAGTACAGGCTTAGCCCTAGGGATAACAATTGTTATTAACATTCCATAATCATTTTTCATTTATGCTTACCTTTCTCAACCTTTCCAGGGAGTATAAAGTACAAACTTAGCCCTAGGCATAACAATTGTTATTAATTGTCCTTTTCGATAAGGAGCTAATCAAAACAAATAAATAATTTTAGAAGTCCTTTTAAGTGAGAGGTTTTCAAGCTCGATTTAGATTTACGATTTTTTATTTAACATAAATACAAGTATTGGAGTTCTTATTCGGATTTTAAAATTAAAATGAAAGATTCACTCTTTTCATATATATATATATATTTTTCTTTCAAATATAAATAGTGGTGCGCTACTCTATTATGGTTAGGGTTTCTGGTCTATATTATCTTATGTTTTGTGGTCTATTTATCTTCTGTTTTGTGATATCTCTCTAGGAGAGAGACATTGTAATTGTTGACAAATCCATATTGAATAAGCTTTGTTGGGTTTTCTTCCCCAAGAGGGTTTCTCAGGATAAGTCTTGTGTATACCGTTGATGTCTTTCTTTCAGTGATCTTGATGCATGCAATTATTGTTCTAATTGTTAAAAGTTGAAGAATACTGGATACACTTAACTGCTTAAGCGAAATTTTAACACAATATTTATTGTTGGATTCAAAACAAGCGGTGCATTCTTTAAAGGATTCAGAATAATATATGACAATGTCGAAGATGCACTGAAATAAGAATCGAAAGAACGACTAGCTTAGAATGGTCTTGGAGCTCATGTAGACATGAGTATAAAAGAAATTAGAAATAAGGCCCAAAAAATATGTGGACCAAAATACAAGAAAAAATAAATATGGACACTCCATTAATTTTTTTGATGAATTTACGTATAAAAAATGTTTTGTTCAAAAGTTTTGGTGTCGAATTATGCACATTTTGTTAAAAACATCCTTTTTTCTTATTTTGCATTGGAATTGAAAGTTATAGATAATATGTAATCTTAAAGAAGTGATGCTCACAACTTTGTTATTTCAATCATTGAATTGATTCGATGTATATGCATTCACTTGGCATGGTGTTATCTGTAAACACGACTACATGGCAATGTATACCTGCCGCTATGCAAGTATAATAAAAAAAAAGTGTACATCTACATTCAATATATGGAAATATTGAACGTGTTTGGTCGGAGGTCTGTTAACAGGTCCAAGGCAGCCACAATCATCTTATGATTAATCAAAATCCCAGATGACTTATCATATTTGTATATTTAGTGGATTTAGAGTATGCCACCACCGTACAAAAACCTCAGTCGCAATGATACCGGGTACAGAACTTGGCTAAAACTTTTAATGATATTAAATAGCGCTCTACAGGCCGTCGCCACCTCTGTAATAAGAGGTTCAATTGTTCTACCAATAGGAATAAAGAAAAATAATTTTAAAATTTTAAAAATATATAAAATTTACAGAGTATAATGTTTAACCTTGGAAAAGCCCTTAAATTTATATTCAATTGTTCGAATGATATGCAGTCAAAACAATATCGATCACTATATACCTGGCGCGACAGGTATAATAACACAAGAAAATTAAAAAAGGTCGTTTGGCTTCACACAAATGTCTAAACTTAGTATTATGTAAATAACCCTTTGAATGACACCATGATGAATGGTTTTTACAATATTTGATGATTACAGTTTTCTTTCGTGCCATGTACGTAATTACCTTTGCATTTTAGGCGTAAGATACATGTTCATTCAAATTCCCTTTAGTTATGCCATGATACCAAATTATTTTGGATTAAACACCAAAATGCTTCAAAGGGACATCACAATCTTCACAATTTCAATATATCTAAATACATTTTTTCATTTGTTTTTTTATATTAAATACAACATTGTGCATTTTTTCCAAGGAAAACCTTGTGGGTAAACCCCAAGCACTTCCTTGAAATTTGTTGATGGTACTCAATGTAAACCTGTTGACATTAACTATAGTTCCTAACATGTTAGGAACATTGAGTGAGGTGCACAACATAGGTGGACAACATGAGGGATCAATCCTAAAGCCTCTTACATGATGCTCAAAGCTTGAGCTAGCCCACCAAACCTAAATACAACATCATATACACTTGTTTAGGTTCCATGTTTTTCATTGATTTCTCGACAAGAAAAGATGCTCCTCTAAGTATACATGTTGCTATCTTTAATTGCAAGAAGGAAAATTATATAATTCTTGCATTGAGCAACTAAACTATGCCTCACTTCTCTTCATGGTTCATAAGAAAAACATGAACAATGACATTGCTTTGCACCACTAATGAAAATTGCTAATTCTTTCTCCGGGTTTCCTTTCAATGGTCTGTCCGAATTCAATTTTGTGGGTATAGTGTTGGGAAAAGGGGTGGAACCTGTAACAAAACATATAGACAATTCTGTAGATAATCGAAGAGGGATAAAAAAATTGAAGATAAGAGGTGGTGTCTAGAGACACCGTTACAACACTTAAGCAAAGCGCACAGTGATTAGAACATCACAGTGAGAGAGGAAATAATCTTTCTTTTGCTTCCTTTTCTCTTGAGAATTTTGGCATGAAATCAGTAACTAAGGTAGCAAGACCAATGTTCAAGAAAATCACTTTTTACATCCAATTGATGGATTTTCCATCCAAAACGAGCAACAAGGGAAATAATTAGTCGAACAGAGTTCATCTTTGTGACAGGGGAAATAGTCTCAGTGTAGTCAATACTTTCTTGTTTAGAAAATCCCTTCACAATAAGGTGTGCTTTATGTCACTCAACAACACCTTCAAAGGTAAATTTAGTTCTGCGGACCCATCGACACTTCACAATGTTAATTCTTTGCGGTCGAGGAACTAAGTCCCAAGTGTGATTCTTCAACAAAGAATCAATTTCTATCTGCATGACTTGCTCCCATTCACGTCGTCCTTCAACATCTGAGTAGGCAACAAGATCAAAAGTTTCAAGTACATGAGTCATTAAGGAAACGTTGGCATGTTACTTTTGACTTCAAATTTGGCGTCCACAGGAAACATTCCCAACATTAGTTCTAACAACTTCAATCATCTTGGCAACCCATTTGGGAGACAAGAAACAGGTGAACCGCGGTTCACCGCAACATGTTGATAAGAAGTTAGAGGGTCTCCAATCGATGGACCAATTGAAATAGAGGACGACAGACTAATCGACTTGGTGTTCGACAATCTAGTCGAAATAGGAACAAAGTTCGACTATCCAGTCTTAGCACTGAAATATGGAGTAGGAGAACCTATGTTGGAGACAACATCAAAGGGACCATCAGGTAGTAATCCATAAGAGGCATTCAACAACTTAATTCCAAAAGACTTCTCATCAAACCATACATTTCGTCTGATAGTGATTTTCCGTTTGACATGATCAAATAGTTGACAGGCTTTCTACTCTTCATAGTAGCCTATCATGATGCAAGCATGACTCTTTGCATCCAAATTCTTTTTGCTATCATCAGAAATGTGAGCCTAGGAAACACATCCAAACACGCAGAGGTGGCCGACTGAAGGCTTCTTTCCCCACAATCATTTGACCAAAGTCATGGAAAGAACAATTGGTGTCGATATGCGGTTGAACATATAGTTTGTACAATACACCACTTCAGCCCAAAGGCAAGGAGGCAGATCTTTAGCCTATAAAAGACATCTAGCCATTTCTACTAACATCTGATTCTTATGTTTTGCAATGCCATTATGTTGAGGTGTGTGAGGAACCAACCACTGCCAATCAATACCAGATTGGACTAGGTATTCTTCAAAAGGTTGATTTACATACTCACCACCATTATTTGATCTCAGGCAGTTGATGGGTCGGTCACATTGCTTTTCAGCAAAGGCTCTAAAATCCTTGAACTTTTCAAAGACAAGGTTCTTGTTCTTCAGAAAATAGACCCATGTAAAGCGAGAGAAATCATCAATAAAATTCAAACCTTGCACCTGCCAGTGAAGGTAGATCGATGCATCAAACATCATTGTGAACTAGTTCTAGTAGTTTCTATGCTCACCATGCTTTGCTAGAGTCAAATGGTGCCTGCTGATGCTTTCCAAGCACACAACCCTTACAGACTCCTTCAGGGGGAAACACCTTAGGTAAACCAACAACCATGTTATGAGTGTCCAGTGCTTGCAGACTTTGAAAATTTAGGTGTTCGAGTCACTCATGTCAAATTTGACTTCACTCATTAGTATAAGCAACAAGGGTAGTCGGTTCAATGTTAGGTTGAGTCATGTCACATAATTTGTACACACTGTCTATCGGGTCAAGAAGCCTGCCGACGATAATTGACTTGCCTTTCTGCAAATCACGAACATAGAACTGATTTGGCCAAAATTCTACAATATTACATGTATGTGTTAATTGAGCAATATACATCATATTGGCACTAAGATTTGGCATATGATAGATGTTGACAATTTTCCCATGTCAACGGGTAACATCGCCTTGACCAACAACATCGAGAGCAAAATCATCAACAACATAGATTTTCCTCTCCTTGGCTTCATCCAACCACGTGAATAAGGAGACATCCTTAGCCATGTGATGAGTGCACCCATAGTTGACTACCCATTCATTCTGCGCAAAATGAGACAACAAGGCTTGAGAAGTTCCGACTTGGAAGGTGAAATTATCAGCGGGTTGTCGTTGAAAGGACACATTTCCTCCGAGGCATTTAACCTTCTCTTAGAAATAATTTCTCTTCTTATAGCATACTTTTTCCACATGTCCAGTCTTTCCACTGTACTGACATGTCTTCTTCTTTCAAATATGTTGCGGTGCATCTTTCTAACCCATAGGTTTTTGGTCGTGGTATGCAGGTTTGTGTGTAGAGGCATCAAACTGTACTCTATCCCTAGGATCCATCTTGCTCTTTCCCTTGAGCAAGTGGGCTTGATGTTTACCACCAAGCTTTCCTTCTTCAAGCATTCTGTGTTGATCAATAATCAAAAGGCCACAGAAAACTTCAAAGGTGTAATCCTTACCATATTCCTTGCGTGCTTGCTAGTTGGTGTGGAAAGTCGACACAAACATGTCGAATGGTGTTCTCAAGTTCATAAAGACCAGCACGATGAGTTGTCCATCCTTCTTCTGATAATTCTTTCCACATTCACCCAATTTCAACTAGAGTTCTTTGACACGCACCAAGTAGTCCTTTATTCTGTCAAAATAATGGGGATTGTGAGAGATCAACTCTTTCTTTAACTGCATGACGTGGCTCTCATCAACTCGATCGAACAACGACTTCAGCTTCCTCCAATCTTGATGAGGGCAGTCGATTCCACTTAGGTGAAATTGAGTGTCCTGTGAGATGTAGGTCGTGATGACCCCCACAACCTCATCCTTCTTGCCATCAACAACCAAATTTGCCTGATCGTCTGTTGGATCTGGAATCACAATCTTCGTATACTGCCACAGTCCTTTACTCTTTAGTAGGGTTTCCATATATGGTTCCCATATTGCATAATTTGATCTATTCAAAACAACATGATCAATCTTCGAAGCCATCTTCAATATCTAGACAAAAGGTCTGTTTCAAGGTTCCAATCAACAAACCATTGATCAAGAGTTCATCGCACACCAGATCTGACTCAACAAGGTTTGCAGATAACAGGTCGAGGTTTTAAACCATCGAATCTAATACCATGTTGGGGAAATGGGTGGAACCTGTAACGAAACAAATAGACAATTATGTAGATAATCGAAGAGGGATAAACAATTTCGAAGATAAGAGGTGGTGTCTAGAGACACTGTTACAACACTTAAGCAAAGCGCACTGTGATCAGAACATCATAGTGCATATTGGACCTTGATATCTCTATACGATATCAATTGGATCGCTTGATCGCCGCGATGATAATGACCCAAGGGGTCTGCTATTTATAGCCTCAAGATCTAACCAACTTCCATAGAATCTGAATGATCTTGTCCACATGTAACCGTTGGTTATTAGAGTTGACTTCGTCAAATTTGCGGTGTCGAGTCAACTCGACAAGGATGCTCGACCTAATCGCCTATGCATCCAACTCGTAGTTGATTGTTGGGTTGGTCGATCCATCGCCCGACTATCTTCGACTGCCCGACTGACATGCATGTCGACTACTCGACCGACTAAAGTAGAGTTATGGTCAATCCCTCAACTAACTGTATCCAGATGTAGGTCGACCGCTCGACTTACTAAATTTAGGAGATGTGTGATGAACCATCAATGCTTGATGTTCCAACATATAGTACCTAATGTAAATTTGTAGATATTGATTAAGGTACCTAACCTAATAAGGACATCCAATAGAGACAATTGGTCCAAAATTAACTTCAATACTTATTGCATGAAGCTCAAAATACTTAACCACTGAAGCTAGCCCATCAAATTTAAATATAACATTATATATACTATCTTAGATTTTATATTCTTCATTAATTTATAGAATGGAAAATTGCTCAAAATTTGTATATTAGACCACATATTCTTCTACTACTACTACTTTAGTTCATTTTAAAGTTCATTGAAAAAAAAATAACAACATGGTGTTGCACCACAGATGACAATTGGTCCATCTTGTTCACGGTAACCTTTTGATGCCCCGCCCGAATTCAATTTTAAATCAACCTTCATTGGATGGTATCATCGAGTTGTACCGTGTGCATTCCTTTCGCCCGGAACAGCAGGTCTTAACATGTTGTCCCGAGACGCCCGCAGGACCCACCTGAACGCGTTTAGTGCAAGACTTGTAAAGCCAGGTAAAAATAAATTATTCAAAAGCTTTATATATGTAAAGGTTTTTATCCATACAAATATAAATAATTGTATTTTCCGGTCTTGTGTTTGCTTTGATCTGGTGCGGTTTTGTGTGTATAATCGCATCAGCTTCTGCTTCGGCTGAGAAGATAAAGAAATTTTGATCTCGTGTACACTGAAATGGGGTGCATAGCCGTGATCCATGTAGCTCTACTTTTATTATTAGCGGGAGTGGGAAAATTGGCGAAGGCGGATGACACCAACAGCGTATTTAATCCATGTTCGGATACACTGGTACAGAAGTCTGATGGATTCACATTTGGCGTAACATTCGCGGCCAGGGATTCATTCTACTTGAATACCGTGGAATATTCGCCATGTGACAGTCGTTTGGGGCTGTCCTCCTCTCACCTCGCGGTTTTCAGACCCAAAGTCGACGAGATTACCCTTCTCACCATCAATACCACCGCTGGTTCCTTTAGCCCGGTACGCACGGATGCCCTTTCTCCTCATAGATTTAGGATTTAAATCCTGCCTTGTTTATATATTGTTTACTCAGATCTGGTTATTTGTTACCATCTTTAGCCTTTAGTCAAACCCTTTCAAGGATAAAATCCCAATCCTGATCTGATTTTTAATCGACAACTCTATAACCCTCGCTGTTGACGTGGCCCATCTGCTGCCTTTCCAGTCCCACGGTGTGAGCGTGGTCGCGGAGCAAGATGGCGTTGGGGACTTAGTTTTCGCTACACCCTTGTTTGCACAACAACAATTAGGCTTATACACAATTATTAGCCGGGCAAAGTGTGCCAGAATAGATCATCTTTGAAGAAGCAATGGGCGCTGAATTTTTAGAAAGCATTTAAATCTTACCCCTAAAAGTAGGATAATTAATTTCTGCAGACTAGCCAACAACGGATCATGGGTTTTTCAACCATGCTGTCAAGAAGGGCTTCCAACCAAAATTTGTTCATGTTCAATGAGACGATCACCCTGCATTACCTGAACATTCATGCATTAAAATGGATTTTTGAGCTAAATTGGATGTTTTACATTGTTTTTTTGTAGAAACTAGCCTCGGGAGAATGTGCCAAACAGCTAAAAGAGTACAACCCAAATGGGATTCAATGTAAGCAACCATGTGAGTCGTTATTGTTAACCTTCACAAACTAGTATCAGAAACATCAGTCCAACTATCAACCCTTATAAATTCCCCAAGGCAGAGTCTAAGAATGTCATCTGGAGAATAATCGGGGACGAGGAGAGCTGGTGCACATCTTTGGTGTAGCAGATTGCTATATGCTCTCGTAACAATCTGACCTGCTCTGAACTTCTCGACCGAACGCCCCCGATTATAAATAAAATAAATACTAATTAAATTCATTATAATTACATTAATAATCTGCTAATCAGACATAATGAAGGGACATGACCATTAAAGAAAAATAAACTATATAATCCACCACCACACCGTTATAACAATCATCTTTGAAAATAACGAATTTTCAATAAAATAACAAATTTTCAATATTTATATGTTTTGTTGAGGTTTCCTCTTAAATTATCTTTTAGTTTTTTTAGGTGTTCTTTATGGCATAGTCTAAACGTTCTATCTTTTGGTTTTTTTTTGGCAATCATCACTGGGATTTCGTTATACAATTCTTGGTGAAGTTGCAATTTTTCATTGTTTAAATTGTTTTTTATTGTATAAATGGATTTAACACCCTGAAAAACCACTGGAACACTCGGATTATACAATCCCAAAATTTCAACAATTTTTGGCCGGATTTTGGCCAAAATTGATTGGAAAATATGCCTGGAAAGAGGCCCAAAAATAAAAAGTTTAGACTATGTCATTCTTCATTGTTTTCTCTCTCTCATTACTATGGTTTCCCCTCACCTCTTTTCATTTCCCTAATCCATTGAGCCATCTTCTCTGCATGCCCTCAACAAGCAGAAAAAGATGCTTTCCCTCTTCTTTTCTTTTATCATTTACTCTCTATTCTCTATCTCTTCACTCAGCTCAATCAATCTGTAAGTGCCTTCTATATCATTGTGCGATCTTTGCCAATGCATTTCATTTCCGACTCTTTTGTCTCATATCTGTCAGCATTTTTTAAATGTACAGATACACATTCGTCATTTTCATTCAAGTAGAGCATAGAGCAATGGTCTGTTCACCTATGCCTGGGCAAAATAAGAACCAGACTAAGACAATGAAATAAATGCCCTTCCGACTATATATCTTTTTACCAGTCTATCATTCATTCCGTTCTATATCACACATTCTCAGGTTGTGCAATCTCAAGGCAGTTAAAAGGCATTTACAAGTGATCTACCCAAGCTGTTTTTCCACAATCTCTATTGTCCTATTTGATTGGTTCATTACCCCAAAGAGAGAGGGGTTTCCAATCACAGGGCAACTTGATGCTGGAATTAATACAGAAACTAATTTAGAACACCATTAATATATATATATATATATATATATATATATATATATATTTAAAGGAATATTGTTACAGAGGTACATTAATCAACTAACTCCTAAGTACCCCAAAATAGGGAGGTTAGGGTGTAATGTTCCTGACTTGGCTAGTCTAAGAAACGCTGCTAATGTGTGTGTAGGATCAATCGTTTACAGCATATAAATGGTCATACAAATAATAAATGTGACAAAGGACTGCAAAGTTTATATTATGATATCTCTGTGGATTACAAAAGGCGGAACGCGGCTGAATAAAATGCCAACACTCGGCTAGATCAAAGACAAAAGGATCTTAGCCGGAATACAAATAAACAACAAAAAATAATACCCGGAATATGTGAGCACTGCGGGATCAATGGATGCGCTGGAACTATGGCAGCTCATACGGTAACTGTTGGAAGTCTGGAAAGTTCGCCCTGGGAGCTATACCTCTCAGAATGGCCTGAAAACTGTCCCAAATGATGCGCCCTGCCCTAGTCCTCAGTATTGGTAACTGTCGGACCCCTCTGCTGGTGGGTTTGGACCCCAGATGGATCCCCCTGGGGAATGCGCCCCTCTTTCTTTGGCAAAATGCGTCCTAGTGATTCCACTGTCGGAATTGGACGAGATGTGTTTCAAAATGACCGCCTTGGTCTACTGGGAAATGGGTGGGAAGGGTTTCCCTGAATATGGTCTGATCCTCGCTCGAGAACCCTGAATGTATCCGCCAAAAGTGCCGCACTCCCAAGTCTGGAAAATGTGCCCCAGATGATTCCTCCGTCGGAATCTGGCGAGGAACCAGGCAAAAGATGCGCCTTGCCTTCCTCTCAAATGGGTTGGAGGGAAATCTCAGAATTCTTCCTGGATGGGACAAGTCGATCTCTAAACCTCCTAGAAGTTGCGCCCTCCCTCTGGATGAATGCGCCTTTGCTGCTGAACATTGAGTAACTGCTGCTGAAAGATGATGGAAGACCTGTGTGATCTTCCCGGTGACTAGGGTATGTCTCTCACTATCGAAATCAACCAACTGGTGTATTCCTCCTGGAATCCACTGAACTATCTCTCCTGAGATGCGCCTCTCTTCTCAATGACAAGTCATAATCTACACAATAATGAATTAGGTCGCTGACCCTTCCTTTATAGCTTTCCAAAACCCTAAATCATGTTGAAACCTTAATTCACTGTTGACTTCCAAAACCCTAAATCACTGCTGAAACCCTAATTCACTGTTGACTTCCAAAACCCTAAATCACTGCTGAAACCCTAATTCACTGTTGACTTCTATTTTTAGCTCATAATGACTTAAAAGCGCTTTTAACCCTTTTTAGCTCAATGTCACTTTCCGAATATAACACTGTGATTGGAGTGACCTCTAGTAACCCTCTTTACCCCTCTTTGGCCCTGGCTATAGTCTAACGGGGCGGTTTAGACCATTAAGCCTCCTCTCTGGAACTTCTATTTGGAAAGGGACATTACAGTCCTCCCTTCCCGAAATTGTTTGTCCTCAAGCAATACCAGTCCAGGGCTCTGCAACACCTACTCGCACTCCCAGGTAGTGTCCTCTACTGGAAGCCCTCTCCATCTGATCAAACACTCTCTGATGACCCTGCTCCTCAGTTTTTGCTCCCAGAACTCCAAAACCTCCTCCGGAACTAACTCCAACTGTCCCTCCTCAACCAACGGGGGAAGCTCCTCTGATGTGCTAATGAATCGTCCCACTGCCTTTTTGAGGCAAGACACGTGGAACACGTTATGAATCTTGCTCCCCTCTGGAAGCTCTAGCTTGTAAGCAACCTCGCCTACTCGGCGCATGATCCTGTAAGGACCATAAAATCTGGGCTTGAGCTTCTTGGCCCCACTCTTCTTCAGAGATGACTGTCTGTAGGGTTGGAGTCTCAAGAAAACCAAATCTCCAACCTCAAAGTTGC
>ML779941.1:276481-288491 GCA_009831015.1 Picea engelmannii
TGTGGCCATCTGCTACCGCAACATCAAACCCCTCAAACTCCTCTGTCTGAAGTGCCCGTCTCGATACTAGTGAAGCGTCGATGAAGTTGTGGGTGGCCCCACCATCTATCAAGGCGATTTCCCGTTGCCCCTGAATAATCCCTCTGATACAGAGGGTATCATACCTGGGAACACCAGAAAGGGTTGCTATGACTCCTCCCTTTGCTGGTTTCCTCCTGTTAGCTTGCTCTGGCGGTTGTGGGACTACTGGAGGATGGGCTCCTGTCGGTGTCAGTGGTCTACGGGGACGCTGCTCCTCTGCTGGTGCTGACTCCTCCTCTGAATTAGTGGATCCACTGTCCTGCTGCTCCTCACTGTCCACGCTGTCTGCTGCTACCTCAATATAATGAATCTCTCCCGTGCCCATGCACCTATGGCCCGGGACCCAAGGATCTCTGCAGCTGAAGCAAAGCTTCTTCCTCATAAGCTCTCGCCTAGTCTCATCATCCACCTTCTCCTTGCCCTTCCATTCTCTCTGGAATGGCTTCCTGTCTCGATCCCTCTGGGGCACAAATGGTTTGGAGAAAGTTTTAGTCTTTGGCACTGAGTTTGCCAGATCTCGAGTGCGAAGGATGGCATCCTGCAAAGTGGGAGGCTTGTATACCTTCACCCATCCTCTCAAAGGCTCTGTGAGTCCTTCTGGGAATAGCATGATCAACCTGGGCTCTGATATATCTGTCACCTGGGCTCTGATATATCTGTCACTGCTACGACTACCCATTGAAACTCTGTGATGAACGCCTTTGCTGTGCCAGTTTGTCTCAACTGGGCTAGATCCCTGAAGTGTATCTCGGGATCCTTCCTGTCAAACCTGTCCATGAGCCTATCTGTAAACTCCCTATAGGAGGTGATGTGACTGTGACCCAATGTCACCAGTCCATGATACCACCACTTGTGTGCCTCACCCTCCAAGTGTAAGGTCGCGAAACTGATGGCCTCTGTCTCGGTCATCTGGTTGAGCTTGTAATATGTGTCTAGCTTCTGTACCCAAGCTCTAGCGGTGTATTTGGACGATCCGTCGAAATAAGGGATGGTGAGTTTCCCAACTTTTCGGATGAAATCGAGGTTATGCCCCTGTTGCTGTTGTGGTCCTCCCCTTTGCGGCTCTCTGGGGTGGTTCCTAAGTCTGAGTCCACAGTACTCGACTAAGGTCATGTCCTGATGGAAGTCACGACCCAATGTTGCGTACTCCCTCCTATACTCTACAATGTCGTCTGCATGAGTGGGTGGCCTCTGTGCTATCGGTGGCAATGCTGCTACCGGGGGTGCCCTCTGGAAACTGGGAAACAAGGGTCTGAGAATCCTACTCGCAGAGGTGTATGTGCGAGAGGGTGACTGGGGTCTACTGCTTTCTCCTGAGTTCCCCTGTGCTGCATGCGGGACTTGTGTGTCTGGGGTGCCCACTCTAGCCAATCTATCAACCACCTATGCCAAGGACTGAGACATGGTCCGTTGACTAGCTAACATATCGTTGATAACTTGCACGAAAGCTGTCTCTGGATCTACAGGGGCCTTGCCACTGCCCTCTGGTCGCTCATATCTGTCTCCTAGCATCCTCTTTGCCTCGCGCTCAACCTCACGCTCTGCCCTTCTCTTTGCTTCTCTGTGTGCCTCTTCCTCTTCCTCTGAGCTAGGAGGAAAAGGGGGAAAATCAAGCCAATGCTTTCTTTCCTTATGCCTGCTGTAAGTGACATATTCATCACCTACGTGTTCACGGCCCTCTGGGTCTTCTGCTGCACTCATTTTCTTTAGTCACAGGCTGGCAGGACTAAAGCTCTGATACCACTGTAATGTCCTTGACTTGGCTAGTCTAGGAAACGCTGCTAATGTGTGTGTATGATCAATCGTTTATAGCATATAAATGGTCATACAAATAATAAATGCGACAAAGGACTGCAAAGTTTATATTATGATATCTCTACGGATTACAAAAGGCCGAATGCGGCTGCATAAAATGACAACACTCGGCTAGAACAAAGACAAAAGGATCTTAGCCGGAATACAAATAAACAACAAAAGATAATACCCGGAATATGTGAGCACTGCGGGATCAATGGATGCGCTGGAACTATGGCAGCTCGTACGGTAACTGCTGGAAGTTTGGAAAGTTCGCCCTGGGAGCTATACCTCTCGGAATGGCCTGGAAACTGTCCCAAATGATGCGCCCTGCCCTAGTCCTCAGTACTGGTAACTGTCGGACCCCTCTGCTGGTGGGTTTGGACCTCGGATGGATCCCCCTGGGGAATGCGCCCCTTTTTCTCTGGCAAAATGCGTCCTAGTGATTCCACCGTCGGCCAAGCTTCTACAACAAATAAGAGAAACATAAGAAAAAACATTGAAATTTGAAAGTTAAAACTTGAAACAAAGTAAAAGGATAGAAGTTAGAAGTTAGAACTAAGAACTAAGAAGAGACATCGAAATTTGAAATTTAATGAAGCTTACTTGGCATTTTGGTCTTCCCATCAGCTATAGCCATCTGAAAGCCCAAAGTCCCACCAGACATCCTATATATTTCCATTTCTTTGGAAATCTCTGTATGTTCTTCATGACTTAGCACCATCCTCTCAACGCATGTGAGGAATCCTTCCATAACCTCAACATCAAATCTAAAACCACATGAGTAAGAGAATGCTGGATTGAGATAGATCCCTGCAGCATGAATTGGGTGATGAAGTGTATTGTTCCATCGCTGATCAATCATTCCCCATATCTGTAGTCGTTTCTGAAATCCATCATCACCCTTGTCATCATAATAGGCACGAATGGCTTCTTTGGCCCTATCTATGGCCTCATACAAGTAGCCCATTGCGGGCTTCTCTTCATCAACCAACCGAAGAACCTTTAACAAAGGTTCGCTAATGGCAACCCCCTCCTCCACTCCCACCCAAAAGCTCTCCTGATATGACACTAGCTTGCATATGGCCTCCCCTCCGGTTTACGGCTAAATGATAAATCATCCCATTCATGTGAAACAAACATTATCTTCAGGTCCCGCATACAAGCCAAGAGAGATCGAAGAGATATGAAGCTAGTGGCAAAGCGCGTGATTGTAGGACGCACCAACTCCACGTTATTTGTGAATCTTCTCATCAAGCTAAGCACATATGCATGATTATATATGAATTTTGTGATGCTCTTAGCCGATTCAACAATGTCCCTGATATCGGGAATTTTTCCCATATCCTCTAAAATCAAATCTATACAATGTGTAGCACAAGGAGTCCAAAACAAGGTAGGATACCTCTGCATAAGCATCCTACCTGCAACAACATAGTTAGTAGTGTTGTTCGTTATAACTTATGACTTGGACAACATGTTGTGGACCCACCTCCCTAATGAACTCGTCCAACAAGTCACATAATAATGATGCATCTTTAACATGTGCAAATGCATCAACAGATTTAACGAACATTGTCCCCCTGGGACAATTAACCAAGAAGTTAAGAAGTGTCTTGCCCTTCTGGTCCGTCCAACCATTTGACATCACGATGCAT
Source organism: Picea engelmannii (assembly GCA_009831015.1). NCBI lineage: Eukaryota > Viridiplantae > Streptophyta > Pinopsida > Pinales > Pinaceae > Picea > Picea engelmannii. The sequence goes on from ML779941.1 coordinate 280,015, forward strand.
CTGGTGATTTCTCATGATGCCTTAAGCCTCTCCAATCTACTAGCACAATCGAGCTTTTCATTCTGAAGGATAGGCCCTCTCAACTCCTCATAGGTAGGGGCCCTGTACCTCGAGCCAACAACAACAACTGCATCAAACATTGGTTGATAGAATGGGTTGTTCTTGGCAATGTTAAAAGGAATGTCACTCCATAAGAAACACTTACCCACCAACTTATCAACCTCTTCCTTCTCCTTTTGTTTTACCATTGACCCGATAGAAGGTTGTGCACCAAATGTGGTTCTAGGAACAAAAAATGATGAGGTAGAAGGTGGAATTGAATCAACTGCGGTCTAAGATTGGGTTTCACTTCTAGTTCCTCCCTCCTCAGATATTCCATATCCTCCCCTTGCAAATTGAGCTCTCATAGCTTCCCTGTGTTCCCTGGCTATACATCCACAAGCACTTTGTTGGCAATACACATGATTTATGGGCTTGAATTTGGGCAAATATCCACTTCATGTCCCGGAATTTTTGCAAGGTGGTATTTCAGCCGGCTAATTCCCCCCATCATTCTCATTCTGCACAACTTGCAGTACAAAATTTGTCTATTAATCTCCCCCTCGGGTTCACCATATTCCCACATAGCATCCCATTTTCTCGGCATTTTCAATCTTCAAGTGATCAAACCTAGGGCACAAAAACAATGGAAAAAAATGAAAATCACCATTTAACTTTTAAAGAATCAAGATTCAAGATAATATAGTCTACATGTAATACAGATTTACCAAATGGGGGAAAACTCATAAGTTTGCCAAACAAAAAAAAAAAACCTATCATAAATATGCAAAAAAAAAACCGGTTGGAAATCAATCTACAATCCAAAATAAATTGATGGCAGTTGATCAAAACAGTCCCTGCCAAGATGATGGATACATAGCAAAAATAAAAAATAAAAACCAAAAAAAAGTGTGCAAGCTGTTGCCTATACTTGCAAATGCGCCCTTGCTTGAGGGAAATCAATCCCAACTTCACAATGAATAGCTTATGGTGCTCAAGATCTCGCTCCTCCTCGTCCTTGGTTGAAGGCAAAATTGCCTCTTCCTCCTTTGGTTTCCAAACCCCACACTCTATTTGTAAAATGACTAAAAAAACCCAAAAACCGGCTTTATTTTCGGACCTTTCTGCCTCATGCGACATTCTGGATTGACTCATGATATTATCGCGTGAATTACGAAAATATCGCGATATTATCGCTAGATGAAAATATCGCGATGTTTTTTGGCGATGATATCGTCGACCCTCGTTTTGGTGATAATATCGCCAACATCGCGATAATATTGCGATGTTGGTAACACTGGTATTTACATTGCTGCCATCAAAATCATCCATACTTGCAAATCAAAGGCATTTGAAGCATCTATGGGATCTGTTACCCCCCAGGATAGGGGTAACCAAGGAGATTATATCTCGAGGCCCACAGGTAGCAGACATGGAGTGCCAAGAATCAGAGGGCCCCGCTTTTCATGAGCGTCTCATTGTTCATCATCATGGGCACGTGTGGGCATGATGTATGGCCTTTGGAGGCCTAACGTCCCACCCTTCCAATGTAGACGTCACACTATGGAGCTCAACGTCATCCTAAAAAGGGATGATGTCACCCTTCTAGGGTTTATTTCATGTAAAATGAAAGGGCAAATTAAGAAGTTGGCCCTCTTACGTCAAGACATGACTTTTGGTTGGAGTCTTTTGGTGGCTAGGATTTCCCATATAAATATGGCTAGCCACCATTTCATTTTTTCATGACAACTATTCCTCACACAAGTGAGAAGTGGTCTGAAAATTTTGCCCTTTTTGGGGTTATTGGTCTCTTTTACTCACGCACTAGCCTTTGAAGGACAAGTGTTGAATATCTCTTGCTGATTTTTGGTGGAATTTTTCTGCAATTAGGCTTTGCTCTTGTCATTGTTTTGGTGAAATAAGTAAATTTCTGCAATTTTCATGTCATTAATGCTTTATTGTGAATTTACTTGTTCATATTGAAGATTATTTGTTTGGCTAAAACCCTAAGAGAGGAGCATAAGGTGCTTCCTCCTCTCACAAGGATAGTTTCATCCATTAATTTATGAAGGAAATCCTAACTAGATTTAAGCTCCTAAAGCCCTAAAGTGCTAGCACTTTAGGAGTGTGATTCTAGACACTTGTTGTGACATTATTGAAGAATCTAAGAAGGAAAGAAAGAATTGCTAGAGCCCAAAAGTGCTTGCACTCTAGCGACCTCTTCTTGAAATCTAAGTTCCTAATGTACTAGCACCTTAGATTTCAAGCCCTTGCTCTTAGACATTGCTATCATTATCCTCCAATTGCATATTTATTGCTGTTACAAAAGACTCCATAAGCCCTAAAGGCACTAGTTTACTTGCTCTGTGAAGAAATTTGATCAAACAACACTTGACTCTTATTCTTTAAGACTTAATTCGCCAATTTTAGTGCTGCTGTTGCAAAACATTGCTACAGCCATCTGATTTGCCATAATTTGCTGCATAATCCACTCTAATAACTAGCTAACATACTTAGAATTTGTTTGGAATACTTGGATATTGATCTATTGGACATGTGCTAAATTTTCCTTGTCATTTCATGCAATTCTGATCTCTCTAACTTGCTGCTGTTACAAAACTATAATCGCTTTTGTAAACTGATACGCTGCTGCAAATTTATACCAGCATTAGTAAATTCTTGTTGTCTACTGTCTCTTGAGGTATTATTTGCATATTGGTACTTGGAAATATCATATACATGCTATAAATCGTTCTTGTTCCAGGCAGGTACTCGAAACATCCTTTTCTTCCTCAATTTCACAGACGTAGACTTTCACTTGGGTGATCAAGAGAGGGAGCGGTAGGCTTGGCTACAATACTTGCTACTTTGATCCCTTGAGGTCACCAGGGAAGCCTCCCTTGTGGTGGACCTCTTCTATCACTAAAACGAGGGGATTTCTTACTAGGGTGACAGTGCTAGGATTTCCTATAGTTACACGGATTTGGGGACTTTTGTTGGGGCTTTGGCATAAGTACAAATCCCGCGATAACATGATCCACATGTGCAATGATAGGAGCAACCGTAGATATACCATCTCTTTTGATGATGGATAGAGGTGACTTTTCACCTTTCTTCCCTTCATTTCTCAAATCATGGAGACTTGATTTAGTGAAAGCTTGATCCATTCCTTCGTTTATGGACGCGATTTCATGGTTGGTTAACCCAATTTATTTAATAACATTGTGTTTATTCCAAACCGAGGGTTGTATTTACATCTTTGCAACCATAATCATCCATTACTTGCAAATTAAAGGCATTTGAAGCATCTATGGGATCCACATGTGCAATGATAGGAGAAACTGTAGAATTCACATGTGCAATGACTGGGGCAACCTTCTCAGAACATTGATTTGGATCTGAATCTTCTTTGCTAGTGTCGTCAATGGATAAATTTGTGATAGGAATAGCAAACGTAATGAGAGCAGGGCCCACATGAGCAATTGAATGTGGATCCAAGGATCTGATCACCCATTTCACTCTTTCATCAAAGAGTAGGTTGTCTTTGGAACACCCATGAACAAATATCAGATCTGGTGCTTTCGACAATCTAGATGAGGATTGATTTGAGACAGGGCTCTCGCCCCTTAAGGAACAACCTCCTCTTCTCATCTTCTCAATCGCCTTTTGTTTTACCTCTTTCTTTGATTAAATCTGAATTTAAAGGTCTTTGCAATATAGGTGAGGATCTATTCGAAACAGGGCTCCCACCCCTTAGGCACAACCTCCTCTTCTCCTCATCTTAATCTCTTTTTCTTTTTACCTCTTTCTTTGATTAAATCTGAATTTAAATGACTTCAGAATTTTTGATGAATTAAATGATGTCAGTTAATGGTAATCAATGAGATTTCATATAAGCATTTATCATACTAATGGTATTTCCTATGTAAGCATTAATATTGGCCTTGGAAGTAATGGCTGGTAAATATAATGGCAATACCTATGTACCTTATCATGTGCTTGGTTAGGTGTTTGTATCTCCTGGAGGGATGTGGGTATTTTGGTTACTTTCTTGGAGATGTGTTTGCATCTCTTGGAAGAAAGTGGATTTTTTTTTAACTGAGACATGTGTTTGCATCTCCTAGAGGGAAGTGATTATGCATTATTTTGGTTGCTTCATTGGAGATGAATACTATAATTACTTTTAACGAGCTATTACTATCAATTAGTCAGCCCTTGTCCCAAAAGGTGCCTAGCAATGAATGTGAAATGGTGCTGTTCATGTTAGCTGTGATTACTTGGGAGGTTTTAAGATGGGCATGCTCATGGGTAATGTTAACACTTGAAATTGGACTAGCTCCAGGGTAACTGGAGAATGTACATTGTCACCTCGTACAGTCTCCCTATTCTTTGGGTTAGTGCTTGCTAACCACATGGGGGAATCCTTATGCAACCTGTAATCAAAGTGTGAACCCTAAAGATCAAAATACTGCCAAACTGCAATAAATGCTCATTGTAATTTGAAATGTCAGATCTGTGATCTGCATAAAAACACACCAAACAGCAAGCAAAAAATGCTTATTTACATCCAAGGACGGACTGCTGCCCTGGGAAACGTGTAAGTAGGCTGTTAAACCACAAAAACTTGCTCTTAAAAGTGAGATCTGCATGCAGAAATGGAAAAAACAGCAAGTGTAAATGACAAAATTATAAATAGTGACCTAAGTGCCTTGAATCCTATGGGCTATGGGGTGTAGAAAATAATTAAGGGAAAGTACTTCCTGCTATTAATCAATTCAAGAGGTTAAAGTATAGCAAGAGACACAATAGACAATGAAATGTAGCCACTCAATAGATGTTACCTTTAATTCCAAAGCTGTAAGTACAAGGTTTGGGGGAATATCAATTTCACCTATAAGAGCTCCTGGGAGGCGTTCTACTACATTCAAAGCACCTTCTCACACTAGTATTCAGGGTTACAATCACGTGGATACAATGCAAACAATCTCTGTCTCTCAATAATAACTATGTCCTCTCACAACTACTCCAACCAGAAAAGGGTGTAAAAAGCAATTGACCCCAAAGAAAATCACTAGCAAACAATATCTTTTCCTGTTTCACCCCACTTCCTCTGTCTTTGTGGAATAGGCATCTGGATTATTACAAAAATATCTTGGCCAAGAATAGAGATAAGAGATTGACATGCCAAAGGTAGCTCCTCCAATGAGGGTGCATGAGATAATAGAGAATAATGGGTAACAGAACTCTGTTTTAGCTGAAAGAAACTACCCTCTAAACCATGCACTCCTCTAGGTTGAGAATAGTAAATAAGCCCAAAAATAGAACTGCTGTAATGAAAGACAAATCTGCCCTCCAAATCTGGCGTAACCATGCTGTAATGATCTCTCTAAATCTGCTGTTTTAAAAGGGCTGCTAAACCTGCTGTTATCTCTACTAAATCTGCTGATGCATACCTGTTATATCTTCTGTTTAGAGGGCTGCCAAATTCGCCTTGCCTCCAATTTGCATGCCTGAGTTTAGTAAGCAAATCCTCCAACAAGGCCTCTCCAAGTCAATGTGCTCCTTCTTGAAAATAGTATGTGTAAAGTATGGAAAGCTCACTAAAGCAAGCATCCTCCATAAATAGATGCCTTCCTCAAGCCATGTGCTCCGTCATTAGGATAATAATAGCATGTGGAAAAGGGAAAGTCCACCAAGGACATCTTCAAACCAAAAATAGCCTCCTTAAGTACGCCTTGTTCCAAGAATAACTAAAGGACAAAAATAACACATTAGTCTCCAACAAAGGACAAAATAGGTCTTTAGTTTCCAAACATATCCTCCTCAACTGATGCATTCTATCCTTGGGCATGAATTATTAAATATTGTTAGATTTTTAGCTCGGTTGGTGTCAGCTATGCCTATGTGTCCTAGCCTAGCTGATGGACACCTTAATCAACCTAGACCAACCTTGTTTATCTCAGCCTAAGTGTAACTTAGGCAATCAGCAAATATTTCATCCTTGAGTGGATTGTGGGGCCCAGGAAGAGAGGGCACACCTCATGAGGAGCTGAGTGCTTTGTGGGACCCTGTCCAAAGGGGGGCACACCACTCAGTGGAGAGTGGGGTCCAGCCCAAAGGGGGTGCCCCAATCTCAGCCACTGAGGCCCAAATGTGGGCACACATCTCAAGGCAAATGGTCGCTGATTGAAGGATAAAAGAAGGGGCTGAGGGTGAAGAGGACACATTGCTTATTTGCGTGATTGCAAGTGAGTTGAAGGAGGGTGATTGAGGCCGAGGAAGGAGGGTGAGCACTGCTAGGGAGAGCAGCAAGCTGAGGAGGGTGATTTCAGGTGTTGAAGGGAGCAGGAAGGAGGCCAACATCAGGCGATATCAGGCAACCAGCATCTGCCCACACTCAGGCCGAGTTTTGCAGCAGACAGAGGGGCGAAAGGGGGCCATACGGCCTCATCAAGGACAGGCTAAACTTGGCTGTAAAATTCAGCAAAGAAAAGAGCCTATTTCTGGTCATATTTACAGCCAACAACAGGCTGTACTGAAGTCTGTACAGCTACAGCAAGGAGTGCTGAGATAGCTGGGATGTACAGTGCCTGTGGAAAAGCTAAGTTATGCCCAGAAATTTCTGCAAGAAATTTCTGAACTGTTATTGCTGTAATTTTTCCTCAGAAGCCTCAATAAGAAGCCCTCCTTTGCTTGTTTTCCCCACACTGGGTTTTCCAGGGCACATCTGGTGTCCTTGTGTATTTTTGTGCTTAGTTCTGTGTGTTTCTGCTGTGCTATTTCAGTTTACAACTCAGCTGTAGGTGTTTTGCATAATTTATCAGATTTATATCAGCAAGCTTAATTTCTGGTTTTTAGTAAATTATTGGCAAACATTTCAGCGCGGAGTCGTAGGAAAGTTCAACAAATATAGCATGAGCAAATAAGGAAGCCCTCAAAAACCTTTTCAACCCACGTGCTCCACTCCTAAGCCATAAATAGCATGTGTATGTGGTCCAAATAACCCCCTCCAATATATGGTGTAAATTAGCCTAGGAAGATTGACTGGGTAAAAACAAAAGTGCCAAAATAGAATGTGCATGCTAAGTCATCTCCAACTAACTCATGGCAACTCATCAACTAGTGGGGCTCACCAAGAACCTTCTAGAATTTTTCAAAAATGATTTGAACTCCATAAATTTGACCAAAAACCAAAATTTCTATTTTTAGACCTTGGGCCTGACCAACTTTGATCAGCTTTGATCAAGGACTAAAACATGCTAGAATTTCATAAAAATGGAACCCCTTGTTTCTCTCCAACGGGTATCCAAATGCACTTTCACATTTCAAGAAAGATAAAATTTCTAAAAATAGAAATTTGAAATCTTGGAAATCTAAAAATACCCATTCGAAGATCTCAATACCGAGTCTCCAAAAATGTCAGCTGCGGCACTATTAGCACACTTTTTCACCCTCCAGTTGAGCTGATATAAGATTAAAAACAACGATGAAAAGATGGATAATTAAAGGAGAAAATCCCCAAATTGTCACTGGCTAGACCCCTCTCTGTTTGGGCCGGTGCTTGCTAGCCTCTGGGGTAAGTCCCTAGGGTACTTTGCTGCTGTCCAGAAGTCTGATTTTCTGCAAAAAGTGAAAAAAAAACAGCAGCTGATATGTCTCGGACAACATGTTAAAACTGCCCAAGATATAGGGGAAAAGATAGTTTTTGTAGCTTGGAGGGATCTTGTATAGTTAGCACAAGAGAAAATAGAAGAAAATCGAGGAAAAACTACTCAAAAGATAGACTAATATCACAATGAATAGCATGAACTAGTAATGTATGTTAAAATATTGTGTAACTGCAAAGAATATTCTTATCCCCTATTGTGGATAGAGATAAAATATATTTATTATTGATTAGATCAATCCCCTTTTGTGGATTGATCATGTCGGGTATTGTAAATGACCAAATCCCCTTTTGCGGATTGGTCAAACCCTAATTGTAATAGGCTATATAAGAAGTCGGCCCCAAAATATATTAAAGGTGGTTATAACCACCCAGAAGAAGAAGTCGCCCCTGCCAGTGAAGAGACACTTCCACACGTGCCAAAATTGTATAAATAAGAGAGGCCAGTGCCTCATTTAGACACACACACAACTCAGTCATCTAGTGCGCAAGTTTTGAAGGAAGCTGCAGTTGCCGGTTGCTGGAAGAGAGAGAGGCGTGTTGCTCAGTGTTGGATATTCTCTGTTGTCTGGTTCATTATCTTGGCATTGTATTGGCTATCTATATTAAGGAAGTTTTGCTGGGTTTTCTCCCCTTGAGGGTTTCCCAGGATAAATGCTTGTGTACTCTTGTGATTGTGTTTCTCTCAGTGATCCTGTCTATGCTATTGTTATCTAGTAAATTGAAAGTAACCTAATAATAGCAGAAACTTTAACATGGTATCAGAGCTAAG
>ML779941.1:295908-346023 GCA_009831015.1 Picea engelmannii
GGATAAAGATAAAATATATTTATTATTGATTAGATCAATCCCCTTTTGTGGATTGATCATGTCGGGTATTGTAAATGACCAAATCCCCTTTTGCGGATTGGTCAAACCCTAATTGTAATAGGCTAAATAAGAAGTCGACCCCAAAATATATTAAAGAGGCCCTAGAATATATTAAAGGTGGCTGGTTATAACCACCCAGAAGAAGAAGTCAACCCTGCCAGTGAAGAGACACTTCCACACGTGCCAAAATTGTATAAATAAGAGAGGCCAGTGCCTCATTTAGATACACACACAACTCACTCATCTAGTGCGCAAGTTTTGAAGGAAGCTGCAGTTGCCGATTGCCGGAAGAGAGAGAGGCATGTTGCTCAGTGTTGGATATTCTCTGTTGTCTGGTTCATTATCTTGACATTGTATTGGCTATCTATATTAAGGAAGTTTTGCTGGGTTTTCTTCCCCTTGAGGGTTTCCCAGGATAAATGCTTGTGTACTCTTGTGATTGTGTTTCTCTCAGTGATCCTGTCTATGCTATTGTTATCTAGTAAATTGAAAGTAACCTAATAATAGCAGAAACTTTAACAATCTAATTGCAAAAATTAAACCAAGTACCAACAAGAAGGAAGGTTTGGAAACAAACACAAAACTTCTTTATTATAGGCTTGCCAAAAGGTTAATTGCCCCACAATCAACAAGTCCACAACCAGTACAATGATCACCCTTGCTCAAAGAGAGAGAGAGAGAGAGAGAGAGAGAGAGAGAGTATGCTACTGCTGCAAAAATCTGACCATAATCATGTAGAAGACACCTCAATATATAGTGTAGAGGGCGCACATCCCCAGGAAGAGAGAACATGGATGCATAGGAGGTGGAATAGGGAGAGTATGGAACATGGGGAGAGAAAGGAAGAGTGAGAAATAAGGAAATGCATGCGCACTAGTGGAGTAAAGTGGAAGAGTGAGTTAACTCCACATGTGAGCGTAAAGGGGGAGTGACAAGGTGCACTTGAGGAAGAAGAGGGAGAGATAATGAGAGGAATCAATGCGCATTAGCTTTTAAGGAGAGGGAGAAAAGCATGGAGAATTAAATTTGGAATCTAACGCATGTCTAAACTCCAAATTTGGCTAAGTAATGCACGAGTTAGCCCATGTGAGGATTTTCGCCCTATTTTTTAGGAAATTAGCGTTTAAGAGCAAAATTAGGGTAATTTGGGGAAATCAATGCATGGAAAGTGGAGTTATGGCAAGTGAGAGTAAGTTAGTGAGAAAATTAAGCCTTGATTGGCTCAATCAACTCAATGGGATTGCCACCTCACCTATGTGCTTCACACCTACACTTTATCTAATTCTCTGTTGACTTTATTGCTTTTGCCTTGGAAAGTGCGCCCTTCCTCAAATGATGCTAAGTAGATGCCACATCACATTGAATCATCGCCACATGTCGGAATTTGACCTTGCCACTTGTCACTTTTGGAGCCAACCACCCCTGCTATAAATAGAAACTTCTAAAAATAGGGTTCGACTCCTAAATTTTAGCAAACTGTAAAAAACATGCAGGATGACTAGGAGAACACCGCCATGTGTCAACTATCTAAAAATAAACACTGCTAAAAATAGAATGTGCTTGCATGTCAATGATATTAGACTCATCGGATTCAATTTTCCAAGAGGAATCTAGATATGCGATCAGAATTGACATGCAAGCCCTGGTGCTCCACCTACTAAAAATAGACATATCATGCATGTCACCCAGAAAAGGTCCAAAAGACTCAAGATGACTTAGGGATCAATACTACACACTCAGAATCTCAATCTAAGGCATGAAGCTCAACCTGCTAAAAATAGAAAGTTCTTGCATGTCACCCAAAAAAATGCCATTGGGCCTAGAATCATGCAAGGACCAGCCCTGTATGCTCAAAACTGTCAACTGAGTCTCTCAATCACTGTCTCCTTAAAAGTAGTGACACCTACTGTACGTAGACATCTCTCTCAAATGCAAAGGAAAACAAGCTAACTCTAACTTTGAAACAAAAACAACCATGTACCAATCATGTACCTGTCTCTGATGGGAACCAACCTCTGACTCACACGAATGCTAAACTCTGGGAAACCTTTGAATGCTAGCCAAAACGGTGCATGCTGGCTCTTAACCCTCAAGATTTTCAAGGGTGAAAATCTAGGGGTTAACAATGGCGACTCAAGGGGACGAGATCCCCTGTGGGATGTCAGGAACCATATGAATCTCTGTGTTTGCAAAACTGAAATTGATGTTCTGTGAGAACTTTGTAAGTTGCATCAATGATGCTCTGTGAATAACTGAAAAGACATGTACCATAAATACCCGTGTAACCGTGTGGAAGAAGAGAAGGCCCTGTAAGACGACAAAGAAAATCCTGTAAGATGACCTGTAATACCAAAGCCTATCCAATGGGCCATGGAGTCGAATCAATATAAACCTCCCATTGAATCACTGAAACACAAGGGGTCACATCCAAATCCGCTACCCATTACCACCCAATATGTACACTCCTCCTTGTGGTAAATGTGCTGATGTCGACACAAGGGAGAGAGTCACTTAGTCAGATGTCAATAATGTAAACACCTGGCAAGTGCGAAGGAACACCACCAATAATGACAATGGGTCCTAAGGTACGAACACAACCTGTCACTGTGAAAGATGTTATGAAGTCGAACAATGAAAAGGATTATCCAGTCAAAGCCCAATGATACTCAACCTTATCAGATGTGAGATAATCGCCAACGAGGCTAATGACTACCAAGGCGCTCTACTTCTGGATCATCCGTAGATAATGTGTCAGAGTTGATACATGATAACCTGTTGAAAAGAAGAACAATGATGGCTCTCTTCCCTCAACACGAAGTGATAACTCAAGGAGACAATAAGATGAAAGGACCAGGTACCGTATCCCTATTGCTGGATGAGGGGGACGATTGACTCAAAGTAGAAGACTCAATGATAAGGGATGAAGAGACAAGGCATAAGATGACTCAAGACTCTCCTATGTCTCTTCAACCGCCCATCCTAAAGACTCAATGCTTTGGAAATATGAACAACGGGACCCCCATCTAGGCTCACTCTATTGATAGACACAAAGGCTCGACATGTGAAAGATAAGACATTCAGATTTTGACCTAGGAAAAGCAATAGTGGGCAGCCACTATTCTATGAAAGGAAAGACACACAAGACACGACCACATGCTGATATAATTTGGCAGAAAATCAATGACACTTCAACAAAGGGTAAGGCAAATAACTGAAGGGAAAAGACACTGCAAAGGAAAGTAAATTACTGTCCTAAAATTGTAAAAATCAACAAGAAGTAAATACTGAAATGACAATGCAGAAAGGAAAGACAACTACCCTAGACCCAATTTTTTTTACCTCAAAGCTTCCATGATCAAATAATCATACTCAAAGGACCAATGAAACCATGCAGCCAAATGATCAGTCCAACGAGAAAGATCAACAAAGTCAACCTTCCAGGGGGACGAATCGTGAAATCTCATGTGACCCAAAGATGCCTTGATGTATTTGCTAGTAGTGAAGGCATAGCTAAAGGCTGTTGGTTGGGGTTTAGAACATGGTATTTCAATAGTAATAAGCATGAATGCATGAGAGCCAAAAATCTTAGAATCTACATGCTGAAATAGCTTCATCATCCTGAGCTCAGCTGGGTCATGATGAACCTTGATATCTAAGCCCTGATCAATCTCAGGATCCTGAAGAACTATCTCAGGATGCAGAATTATCGACAAAGTGTAAGGGACATCATCGACAAAGTGGCTCCACCCGCTGTAATGGTATCTGATCAAGTTGTTCCTAAACCACTGCTGTGATAGGCAAGGATGAAGCCTCTTGTTGACTTATTTCTACTTGGTTAACTTGTGGTTTCACTTGTTGAAATTTTTCATCATTGTTAATGGAAGGAACCCAAGAACACTATGGAGTATTCACATCTTCACCTTCATCTTCATGGAAATCTGCATATGACTCAAGTGGTGCAACTTCTGGTTCTTCATCATTTAAGCTCGAGGTACCATCTTCTTGTTCATCTCTCAGAACTTGATACAATGCAAGTTGCGGTTCATCTTTAGTAACACGGACTTCCTGCACTGCTTTAACAACCGATAGGTGAAATTCATGGATCATAATGAAACCGTAGGTTGCAATAAAATGTCCTGCTAACTTAATAGCAGCAACCTGGGCCTCCTCCCAATTTTGAGGTTGCTTATTCCTGAGAAAAATACCAAAAATACCATAAAATGCCTTAAGAAAATAATTTAAAGCATAAGTAACATTTTTTTTTTGTAAATAAAAGAGGAAATATACATTACCTTAAAAGCATCAAAACAGTACAATGTTCTTTGCTTGGCACCTGTTTCGCCACATCAGAGAAACCAGAACAGGTGGCTTGCAGAAACACTTGGAAACCATAACTATAATTTTAAAGTTCAATGTGACAAATGTCATGTTCCATACATATGACGTGTTTGGTATCATGTACCAGTGAATGTATCTACCATGGTTGTTGCCATACACCAGAAAATTTAACAAAACTGAAAAATCCGAAGCTGGTTTCTGATATGAAAAAAGAGAGAGAAGTTAGAAATTTGGCAAACCCGGGCATCCATCAGTGCTGTAGGTGAAGATGAACCTTTGTCTGCAGGTCAGACAACGAGTTTTTTTTTGGCGCATCCGACAGGGAGTCGAACAAGACGTCCATGCGTCGACTGAGAATGCTTTGATTATGAGTTTGGTCCTCCAGGCTCTGCCACATATCAAAGATCAATTGGAGGTGGTCGTCCGAAAAACGATGAGGAGTGGGCAGAGGCTGCTCAATTTTCCCATCTGTGTCCTTGTGAGGAGTTGTGTCCGCATAAAAAACGGTCGGTGGAATTTCTTCCATGTCCAGCCTAGGGGTTGTGTTCCTGGCTATCCACTCTGTCAGCCAGCTGGGGGGAATTTCTTCCTCCACCATACAACCTCCTTGCTCCAAAGGCCGGGTCGGGGGTTTGGTGATGATGCAAGGCTCAGGTGGGGCTTCCAAAGGCTGCAACTCAAGAGGATGAATTTCTTCATCCACAGGGAAACTTCCAGGATCAAGCATAGTATCAGAGAGGGGTGGAGGCGAGTGCTAGGCATGAAGGGAAGGCAGAGGAAACTCAGTCCAGTTTTGGCCAATGCCGGGGGAGTTGGTGGTTGGAGGGGAGGGCTGCGAGGGATCAGGGCGATTGGTCTGCGCAATGAAGCTGTAGTACTGTGGCCATCTTTTGGGTTTTCCACGCTCTCTGGGCATGGTGGAGGGGTTGCAGCAGAAAGTGGGCAAGGAGGCGAAAAAGAGCATTGGTCCAGAGAAAACCAGGCGAGAGGAGCTGCACTGTAAAAATGGAAACTGAAGAGGGTGACCAACATAGGTAAGGAAGCCACGGGAGCGTGTCCGCAGCAGGAAGACGTGGAAAACAGAAAAAACCAGAGAGCCAACTGAATATGGAGAATGACAGAATGCCCGAGGGTTCTTACCTTCATAGAGGCCGACGTAATGACTGTAAGGGGCGCCATGAAAGTGGAGGTGACACCAACCCGAGGTTGAGTCCCTGCTCCAGTACTCCAGCTCTGGTTCGCATGAGGAGCCATTAAATTCCCAGTGGTGGAATGACGCACTACCATAACTGCTGCGCAAGAGCCCATCATTCAAATGGTTTGGAGGTTTGGTTGATGGCTGGGGGTAATAACTCCCCTGGATGCATGCGCGTCGACGATCTCCAACTGACCATCTGTCACCCCATCTGGGGAAAGCATAAGCAACATTAGGCCTTAAAATGGTAGGGAATTTATAACAAGTCTTAGAAAAATGAGCATTAAAATCAATGACAGTCTCATCGCCATTCTTTTTAATATTATCAAAAGCATGAATTAAGGAAAAGTTGTCCTGTTTATCCGCCCATCGTTCATTGAACTTCGCTTGGAATGAATCCCATCCATCAATGGAGGCATCAGGAAGGGATTTGTACCATGTTCGTGCCTCCCCCTCGAGTGTCGACACAAACATCCTCATCGCCACATCCTCATGTTCCACCCCAAAATCATCCAACAACTTTGAAAAAGCAGCCAAGTGATCCTCAATCGATTCTCCCAACCTCACTACAAACAAAGGTATGCATTTAAGATATTTACGTGTAGGTAAGTCACGAGGATAGTCTGGAAATGCAACAAAACTTGGTGGGTCAAAAGCAGAGAATCTCCACCTTCCTGGTGGCTTTATAGCTGTGGCCATATTGTTAATCTCAGATAGAAAAAAGTACAGCTGCTACCCTACTAGCTTGAGATGAAAATAAAACCAAAGGTGAAGGTGTCGAAGTTATACTCACCATAGTGCTCATCGAAAAGAACTTACCTAAGAACTCAATATGCTTACCGACTTCGAGAGGAGTTCTTGGTGAAAGAATAGTCTCGTTTCGAGAAAAGATGTTAGAGTTCGCTCAAGCTCAAAACTAGACCTTGTGAGGGAATCGAAACTGGATGATCTTCTTGTGTAAGTTCCCTGTATCCTGTGGAGCTGCCGGGTGAATTATAAAAAATAAATCAATTAAAGTAAAAACTCACCGATGTTGTTACCAAGGCTTGCGTTCCCCGACAATGGTGCCAATTTGTTAGTACACTTTTTCACTGTCCAATTGAACTGATATAAGATCAAAAACAACGATGAAAATGTGGCTAATTAAAGGAGAAAAGCCCCAAATTGTTACGAGCTAGACCCCTCTCCGTTTGAATTGGTGCTTGCTAGCCTCTGGGGGGAGTCGCTAGGGTACTTTGCTGCTGTTCGGATGTCTGATTTTCTGCAAAAAGTGACAAAAAGCAGCAGCTGATATGTCTTGGACAATGTGTTAAAACTGCCCAAGATGTGGGGGAAAAGATAGTTTTTGTAGCTTGGAGGGATCCTGCAGGGTTAGCACAAGAGAAAATAGAAGAAAATTGAGGAGAAACTACTCAAAAGATAGACTAATATCACAATGAATAGCATGAACTACTAATCTAATTGCAAAAATTAAACCAAGTACCAACAAGAAGGAAGGTTCAAAAACAAACACAAAACTTCTATATTATAGGCTTGCCAAAAGGTTGATTGCGCCACAATCAACATGTCCACAACCAGTACAATGATCACCCTTGCTCAAAGAGACAATATCTAGACTAGAGAGAATAAGACGAGAGAGAGAGAGAGAGAGAGAGAGAGAGATGCTGCAAAAATCCGACCAAAATCATTTAGAAGACACCTAAATATATAGTGTAGAGGGTGCACATTCCAAGGAAGAGAGAACATGGGTACATAGGAGGTGGAATAGGGAGAGTATGGCGCATGGGGAGAGAAAGGAAGAGTGAGAAATAAGGAAACACATGCGCACTAGTGGAGTAAAGTGGAAGAGTGAGTTAACTCCACATGTGAGGGTAAAGGGGGAGTGACAAGGCACACTTGAGGAAGAAGAGGGAGAGATAATGAGAGGAATCAATTCACATTAGCTTTTAAGGAGAGGGAGAAAAACATGGAGAATTAAATTTGGAATCTAACGCCTGTCTAAACTCCAAATTTGGCCTAGTAATGCACGAGTTAGCTCATGTGAGGATTTTTGCCCTATTATTAATTTATTTAGGGATTTCCCTATTTTTTAGGAAATTAGCGTTTAAGAGCAAAATTAGGGGAATTTGGGGAAATTAATGCATGGAAAGTGGAGTTATGGTGAGTGAGAGTAAGTTAGTGAGAAAATTAAGCCTTGATTGGCTCAATCAACTCAATGGGATTGCGACCTCACCTATGCGCCTCACACCTTCACTTTATCTAATTCTCTGTTGACTTTATTGCTTTTTCCTTGGGTAGTGCGCCCTTCCTCAAATGCTGCCAAGTAGATGCCACATCACACTGAATCACCACCACATGTTGAAGTTTGACCTTGCCACTTGTCACTTCTGGAGCCAACCACCCCTGCTATAAATAGAAATTGCTAAAAATAGGGTCCGACTCCTAAATTTTAGGAAACTGTCAAAACATCTAGGATGACTAGGAGAACACCACCATGTGTCAATTGTCTAAAAATAAATACTTATAAAAATAGAATGTGCTTGCATGTCAATGATATCATACTCATCGGATTCAATTTTCCGAGAGGAATCCAGATATGCGATCAGAATCGACATGCGAGCCCTGGTGCTACACCTGCTAAAAATAGACATATCATGCATGTCACCCAGAAAAGGTCCAAAAGACTCAAAATGACTTAGGGATCAATACTGCACACTCAGAATTTCAATCTGAGGCCTGAAGCGCAACTTGTTAAAAATAGAAAGTTCTTGCATGTCACCCAAAAAAGTGCCATCGAGCCTAGAATCATGGAAGGACCAACTGTGTATGCTCAAAATTGTCAACTGTGTCTCTCAGTCACTGTCTCCTAAAAAGTAGGGACACCTGTCTCTGGAATGCAAAGGAAAACAAGCTAGCTCTAACTTTGAAACAAAAACAGCCATGTACCAATCATGTACCTATCTCTGATGGGAACCAAGCTCTAACTCACACAAATGCTAAACTCTGGGAAATCTCTGAATGCTAGCAAAAACGGTGCATGCTGGCTCTTAACCCTCAAGATTTTCAAGGGTGAAAATCTAGGGGTTAATAGACACAAAAAGATTAAGTTTCTAAAAGTAGAAACTACTAAAAATATCAGATTGAAGAATCTGGAAGCGCCCATCTCATTGTTCTCCATCCCCCATGCGTGAAAATCTTAACCTCAATATTTTCAAGGGTGAAAATCTAGGGGTTAACAAGCACAAAAAGATTAAGTTTCTAAAAGTAGAAACTACCAAAAATATCAGAATGAAGAATCTGGAAGCGCCCATCTCATTGTCCTCCATTCCCCATGCGTGTTCCAAAATTTGCATGTGAATTTGTTGCATGGGGAAAACTACTAAAAATTGAATGCCAAAACCCGGAACTGAAAATTTTGTTAATAATAGAACATGATGTGCTATCCCCTTGAAACACTCATCTCTTACTACCCCCCAAAACGCACACAATACAACTTTGGAACAAAGCTCTATGGTACTCATATGGCTAAGGTACTCATGAACCATCGATGTCAAGCGATGGATTGCCCACCTAGTCCATTCTATGACGTGCCCATGAACATATGCTGGAAAATAACATTTCAATTTACAAAGGCAAATCTGATGTTAATAGGTAATATCCTAGGGTTTGTGATATGTTAGTGAATTACAACTTGGGCCTAGACTCTTTAGTTGTATATCACACGAACTTCCAAATATCCTTTTTTATATAAGTGTGTTGTGGTTACAGACGTGGGAGATTGATCTATTATACATACCTTCACTTGAAGGAAATATTTTTATAATGAATTACTTGGTGTCATGTATAAGATGGTAGTTTCAAGTTTAGGGAGTTTGACAATGCTTTCTCCAAATTGAAATCTACACATATTTTGGTGTACTAAGCAATCTTCTATTTTGCATTGTAGACCACTAACAACTTCGTCAATGGATCTCTAGTTATTTTGAATGCAAACTTATCTTTGAATTTCAATTGTAGTGCAAACAATCTTTACCCATACAGGGGTTGTTGAAAGTATATCCCTCATAAGATCAATGTCCGTTGTCCACTATTTCATGAACAAGCTAGCTCTTCTTGTAAATTATTGACCACCTTCATAGGCCTTGCCCCTCTATCCTCTTAAGAAGTAAAAGAATAAAAGAAGGGAAACTCTAGGTAAAAGACTCACTTCTTGATTCTTGCAGGCTCAAGTTTTGAGATATTTATGGGGGGATGCTCTGATGAGATGACCATATTTGAATGCATGTATAGAAATATGCATATTCCTCATGGCTTGAATGTTCATTTCCAGAGGTTCTTGGTCAATAATTATCTTGGCTCCTTAATCTTACCAAAAAATGTCATTTTCCTTCAAGATGGGGGTGAGATTCCTCAAACTATTGTTCAAAAACTTAAATCTTCCAATTCTTTTTTGGGGGAGAAAGTTTTTCTCTCCCCCTTTCTTCATCCTCGACTCGACCATTGCCTAACGATGTCTCCCAAGCCCTAAGGCTCTATGACCATGCAACAAAATGTAGTGATATTGATAGTGTCATTTCGTGTTTGTAAATACAAGTTCATTTTTTCCGAAGTCCCCTCCAATCCTGCTCATGATTGTGTTGTCCATCCCAAAGGATGCAGGTTAGAAATCCCCGCAACACCCCAGAACTCTGCAACCACTTCTTGGAGCAAAAGGTTTCTACATGTACCTTGAATCGACATACATGTAGAAGCAACTTGGATTGAATTTTTGTTGATTCAAGATACATGTAGAAGCATCACTCGGCTCCAATAGAAGAAACTCTACGAAATAATTTTGTTTGATTTATATAACATGAAAGAAGTCTTATTTGGGGCAAGTAGGGTGGGGTGAAAGGGATTCCTGTGGTGGATAGGGATATCTGCACTTTACCAAGAGATTGAGAGTGGATTGGACCTCCCTAACATAAGAGCTCAATGGATAGTTCTTGTTGGCAAATGGGTAGCTCACGTAGTGGATAGGGATGCCCTTTGGCAATGTTTAGTTTGACATCGAATTCAATAGGGGTATTGAGGGTCCCTTTTGATTGTGACATAATTAGTAATTCTCAGGGTTTTGTGATTTCAAGTTCAATCCCAGTGAAGTTGGTGTGGTTTGCTTGGTAGATATTTTCTATTTTTCTTTCTTCGCACTTTGAGGCACCTCAAGATGCCTGGTATTTGACGTCATGACTGATTTGAACATTTCTATCCCCTAGTGGTTAGAGTGGACCTTCATCTAGGTTTGGTAGCAAAAGATTGGCTAGGAAAGGTATCTTCTTTTCAAAGGATTTTGGAATCATGATAGCCAACAACGACACACTTAGTGTGCTCTTAATCGAGCTCAATTGGTTGGACAAAATGGTTTTTGAGTGCCTATCCTGTATGCTTTTGGAAGATTGTCTTTTTAAAATGCAACTAGATGGGTCGGGTCCGTTTTGAAGGGATTGGAGATGGATGAGTGTGAATCCCTTTTACATCTATGTGGCAAAGGACCTTTATGATTTGGTAAGGCACTCATTCAACATTGCCCCCCTCTTGAACAAGAGGTACAGGTTGAGGGAACCTGTGGTGTGTTGGTTGAGGAGGTGTTAGTGCATTTGAAATCTACATTCTTCTTTTAAATACAAAGTATGGGGGTGGCTTCTGCTTCATCAAGGGTTGGTTGTCAAAAGCAACCTTCATAAAGTTGGTGTGACAAACGTTGCTTGTCCCTTCTGTGGTAAGGATGAAATGGTTGAGCATGTTTTTTGGCATTGTCGGCTTGCCAATTTTTTTTGGGCATGGTTTCAGACCAAATTGCACTTTCTTTTTGTTGCTTCACTCTCGTGGAAAGGTCATCTTCTAGAGGATCCATGGATGATTAAGAAATTTTGCAAACACTGTGGTACATAGTTCGGCTCATTGTGATTGTTTTTTTGTGGAAACATTGGTGTAAAGTTACTTTTCATGAAGACCCTTCCCCCTTTACCATACATAGTTTTCCTCACTGTGATTGTTTTTTGGTGGAAGCATTGGTGTAAAGTTAGTTTTCATGAGGATCCTTCCCCCTTTACCCTAGGCGAATTGTGGAGCTTTAAGCAGGAGTGTGCTTGCTTGTGAAAGTCAAACATAGTGTCTTCCGTCGAGATGTTCAGTCCCTTACTCTTGGTGCATAGGCTCTTATGCTTGCGTTTTTTTTCTTCTTGGTGTGGGATTTTCCTAGTACCCATGTTAGTGTGTTGTAATTCTCTTTGTTCCATGATGTATTTATATGTTGTAAGAAGTAACATATGCATCATATCTAAAAAAAAAGATGTGAACTATGTGTCTATTGATCAAATACATGAATAATTTATAATGTGTTTATTAGGAAATTATCTTATCATTACCTGTTAATCTTAACACTCTCCATTTATCTCTAAAACTTCTCTTGTTTCATCTGTCTCTTCGACGTTCCATATGAGTGGCACATTAACATGAAGTCCATTAATGTTCTCACTTGCAAATTATGACTCTAGAACAACATATCCTTCGGCTGTGCAACCTTTGGGTTGCGCTTGTTGCCTTACAAATGCTTTTAGTTCCTTCATGCACTTTCCGAAGAGAAACAACCATTTATTAATTAGAACACCAACAAATTCATTGGCATACACTAAATGCACTAAAAGGTGCATCTGAATGTCCATGGAACTTGTTGGGAGTTCCTTCTCCACTTGTGGATGTTTTTCCACATGAATATCATATTCAAATCATGTGCACATGCCACATGCATGTTTATGAGATCATTCTCAAGTTTGTTCATTTGATTTATCTGGTGTAACAGGAACAGGATGGAGGCTATATGGTAGCATTTGCAGGTCACAACCATGCAGCAAGATCTACCCCAACTTTTGTGGCTAACCAAACACTCATTATCACAAGCTTTACATTGGTGAGTGAATTGTTTCTAAGAGTTGGGTGATGATTTTTTATTCTATTATCAGGGGGAAGCATCATATCTTGACAACTTAATTTGATTACAGGTTCTTGACTTCAATAAAGGAAGGCTGCAAAACTTATTTTGGAAAACAGATAGGTGTAATTCTTGCCAAGGAAAGTCATCATTTGTCTGTTATCGAGGGCAGTCTTGTGCAATTAAACTTTCTGATTGCAAAAACAAGGGAGGTTCAGTTGATTGCAGCTTGGGTATACAGCTAGCTTTTTCAGGCACAGATAAGCATGATTCTGTGTTTAACTCCTGGTATGAGATCAGCAATCTGAGGCAATATTCGTTATTTGGTTTGTATTCAAATCTGAAAAATTCACTTACAAGTCAGTATGGCAAGTACTTCTAGTTTTTCGAAAACCATTAACTTCTGCTTCACATTGATTCTTGGAAGTAAAGCAAGAAGCACACACTGGTTTGTTGTTTTTGAACAAATCATACCGCGTTCTTTTGGAGACACTCTTCTACTTTCTAGCTGTCGGTTGGAGAAAACAATGGTCTATTGCTGCTGCTCTCAAGTATGTTTCTTTTTGGGGGTTTTCAGTGTGTATCTGGATAGTTTTTTCTTGATACCATTCAAATCACCATGAGTGCAAATTCACTGTGCAGTTAAGGCAGACTCATCTGACCACATCCAAATCGCATGCCTCAAGATTGGATTTTAATTTAGAGAATGCGTTTGTTCCTAGTTTCTAAATTTTACTTCAGTTGTAGTATTACTAGGAAAAATGATTTGGTTTGGAATCTGTGGTATCTTTGGGCCTTGGTCGAAAGGTCCTTTAGGAGATCGTGGTTCATTACTTGAGTGGAAATTGAAGGTCATTTGTTTGTACCATGGTGTAGTGCTTATATATTGTTTTCCACTAGTATTTGCTTGTTGATTCTGTATATTCTAAAAGATTCGATTGGAACAAATGTAGATAATACAATGAGCACAATCCTGTCTTTCAATTTTTTTGGAGGGATGATTAGTTTTAGTTTTGAATAGATCATAGAACACTTGCAGTTGAAAAAAGTGTTATGCTGTAGGATCAAATTAAAAATACATTTGAGGTAAGCATTGCATTCAAAGTGAAAGCACAGTTGTTTGAGGCAGAATTAATGTATAATGATGTCATTCAAAACAATGAACGATCATAAAGTTGATAACAAGAAGTTTTTAGGAAGGTAAGTGAAAACATGCCAGGATATCCACAGAAAAGTGCCCCTAGACTAATTTATTATTTTAATTGTCAGTTCAACAAGTTATGATAAACGTGTTAAGCATAACTGTCTTAGAATGGTTTTGTAATAGTCTTTTATTCATTGGAAGTTTATTTTTATTTAGCTGGAGAATTTCTAAATAAATGAACGACGTAACACATTCCACAAGGGATTTTATGATTGACCTCAATTTTTGATACGGATGTAAGGGGTCGTTCTTTGGAAATCAGTAGTTCTGAAGGATGATTAAATTGATGTACAATTCTTTTATGTATAAATTTGTCAACAAAGAAGCGGACTTGAAAGAATTCTGTAACATAATTTATGGTAATAGGATATACATTCAATCTCCTTAGAAAGGACAGTATCTGTTGATCTCTGCTTTGGAAGTTAGAGTATCTTTTGAATTTGGCTTTACTTGACTTTCTAAGAAAACAGGGTTTTGAATTTGTGAATACTTAGAAATTCAATGCATTTGCATATATCAATTACTGGAATGCCCCGGCCCACAATATGGTGGCAACGGGTTACAATTACTAGAAGCACTTTAGTGAAGATACTTATAAGTCTCCTGCCCTTTACTTGCTCCCATTCATCCATTATTTTGTGTAAAAGGTATTTCAAAATCAATCTTGGACACCATATACAGTTATGTAATAGCCAATCATTCAACAAGGGGGCGGGGCTGGTAGGTGTTTGTGCCCTCTCTGAAAACCGATCGAATGATATTCACAATAAATGATACTCTAATTCATAAAAGTTTTAAAATGATATCATCGTTTTGTATTTTGCAATAATGATGGGCATTGCATAGATAACAGATTGGATAATATTCATAATAAATGCTTCTCTACAAAAGCTTTAAAATGATATTGTCATTTTGTATTTTGCAATTATGATGGAGCACTACATAGATCACAAACACAAGCTAAGTCACAGAGAGGGCTTCACAAGGCATGACAACCATCACAGGCCAAGGAGGGATAGGAAGAATGCTATTAGATCAATCAAAGGATTTGCACCTGAAAGCCGGTGTCTGGATTGGCAACGCTTGTGGTGTGAGTAATGGCTTTTAAATCACATTTGTCCACAAATACTGTGTTTAGGATTATTTACAGCACACCACTACTCAACACACATTTACAACAATAGTATTAATTTGGAACAAAATCACCATCATAGGATATACCATAGTAGTAGTAAGATTTGTAATTATTATGGACATCACATAGATAACAACCACAAGCCAAATGGACCCCAAAGAGCCACATTGAGACTTGCACTCCAAAGACAACTTTTGGATTGGAGGGAGGAAGTACTATTTCCTTTTTGAGAGCACAACATAACTTATGGCAGTGACTATAGTCCTCACTATTACAACCTTTTTTTGTGAAGGTGTTGATGGAAGGTGGCTTTCAAGTTGAGTCGTATCTATACAATTTAGTTCCTTTGTTCTCCCCATAAATATCTATTAAAACACTTTACTAAGATAAACGCAGGCAATAACAAGAATCATTTTGTGGATAAAAGATGCAATATTGTCATTTCTTTCCAATGGCTTGTTAGAAAACTGCAAGGTTTGTATATCTATTGATTTGCCAAGGTATTTGAGGTGCACACGAGTCAAAGAAGGCAAGGTGGATTTTAGGGAAACATGCAAGATTTTTGCTCGGGGAAAAAATAATGGAATTCGAGATAGTTTGATTGCGAGGAAAAAAGATTGTAACATCTTGCATATATTACCTACAATTTTGTGTGAAATAGAAGGTTAAGATTAGGTCTTTTCCCAAAAATAAGTAGATTTTGCAAGATTAAATTTTTGAAATTAAATTATTTCTGCATGAAATTCATGTTGGAGTTAAGATTCCAATGGTTTTAGATGATTAACATTCAATATAGGTAGAACTTAACTACTTTAACTTACTATATGTTTAGTAGTTATAAGTAGAATGTCAAGGTGCAACTTGAAGGCTTGTTTTGTATTGGGTTAATTAAGTGTTATAGAGCTTTTTGTTAAATTTGGTTTAATACATAACTAGCTTTAAGTGAAAGCTTTGATTTGGATGGTGTCAACAAGAAGCACAGATTCTAGAAATGCATTGACTTATTCATAGTGTTACATGGGGATGTGTCATGTAGGGTTGGGGTGCATCCCCCTTGTTCCTGTGCCCTTGGGATGGGTGGGCACTAGGTGAAATGTTTTGCCATGCCCCTTTTTTAGCAAAACTTGACAAAACACTCTGAAAAGTTTTGTCGAGTTGCGGGATGCATGTCACAAAAAGGGGGGTGCGTGGGCACCCCTTCCCTAAATGTAGGATCCCTGGGCACACCTTCTTGATGCACTCCTTTGATATTTTTTTGTAAAAATCCTAAAAGCATAAAAAACATAACAAACATTTTCAAAAAACAAAAAAAATCTAGTAAACTACAAAACCTAATCTACCTTTACATGTATATCTCTTTTATTTGACATTTACAAGTCATTTAGCATTCGATTTTGAGATGAGAATGAGCTGTGATTTTCTGTGGAGTCATTGAGTGATTTTCCTTTGATTGATTTGCCTTGGACTTTTTTGGTGAATTGCTTGAGTCCATGATTTGTTTTTGGGTTGCCCAATCATAAGAGGAAATCATTGTTGTTTGATTTGCCAAATTAGAAGAGGAATGTCGTTTTGTTTGGGCTGCTTCTCCTTGAGCCGATTTTTGGTTGAGCCATTTTCTCCTTCACCAGTTATTTGAGTCTTTGTTTGAGCTGCCAGGGAAGAGGAATGTGGAGGTAGTTTCAAAGATATCAACAATTTATTTCATCTAGTAGTGTGGAGGTAAGGGTCAAAGACTACAAAACATTGTTGTTTTTTAATTTTTGAGAAATGTTTTTTTTTTTTTAACTCGTGTTTATCATTTCCAACCTCCAAACTTAGCCTTTGGGCATGTCATTAACCATGAAAAATTAAAAACAATTTAAGTGGGTCAATTTTAATTAGAAACCATTGCTACATGTTGCTAAAAATTAAAAGTTTGCACATAAAACCAACAACATGAGTCATTTTAGCAGTAGAAACAACATTGATAGTGATATTGATCATGATGCTCAAGAAAAGGGTCACGTTGGGAGTGGGATAGAGATTGAAGTGGGAGTGGAGCTCCCACCTCACCAATATTAAATGAAACCAAGGCAATACCAATCTCTGCCCATCAAAGGCATTGGCTGAATATGCAAAGGGAACATTTGATTAGAAAAACCACTTTTGTTATATGCAACCAAAGCCCCTGCCCCCCAAACAATAGAAAACCTAGAAAGCGAAGTGGTGGGTCACATTGTTGGACATGCAATATTTGTGGCCATCTTTGGATTTGGAGTTATAGTTGGGTTAGGCAATGCCTTTGGGAATAAGCGACAAATGGGTTAATGTATGTGTGAATTTAACTATGTTGCACATTGATCCAAAAAGATCTTTTAAACGACAATGGTTGAGTTATCTTGCATGTGTTATTTTACCATTTAGGAAAATTAATGAAAGAGGAAGAATGAAAGAGGAAACATATTAGCCATTAAGCATTACACAGATATGAAGATAAGCATGAAGACAACAAACCATAAACACCAATGTGATAACGGAGTTTGACAATCTGACTTACGTCTCCGGGCCTTTGTCTCAGTGGATGAGGCTTTCTTATTTCTGTTCGAAGCTTTAAATGTACATCATGAAAGTGCCAATGGATTACAACAATGAGCTGGTCTTGTTCTACCAGATCTCAAGAACCCGTCAAAACTGACGGCACTGAAAATGGATGAACGAAGCTCCCATAAATGGCCCACAAAGGTGCTCTTCTCAATGGCTTCACTACATAAAAATGACTTTGGCTTGGGAATTCTGTAGCATAAAATTCTGAACCTCTCCTATGGCTTCAAGAACCCTTGGTTTATATAGATCTTAAGTTGGTAACAACGTCCCAACTTCTCCCCAAGATCTGGCTGAAAAAAGGGCCCAATATCCCCTAATATTGGCCAAAAATCTCTAAAACCACTGCAAAAATCATTGAAAAATCATATTACATAGTAATAAAACCCACTTTTGAGAAATATTAGGGCGCAACCCCTTATTAGCTGGCACCTGGTCATATTAGGTGCATCCATGTGGCCAGGCGCCATGCGCTGGGCCCTTATCCCTTAGCTCTCGGTTGCTCTATGGCCATGTGGCCTCGGGCTTTGCATCCACAAGTGCTCAAATGTGTGATAAGCCCCCGTCGTATAAGCCTGTGTTTATGCCACTGGTCGGTGGGCTAGTCTGACTGACCAGGGCTAACCCTCATCTCCGACGCTAACAATTATAACAACACTCTGGGTCACATGTTGAGTACAGAGGTGAGTGCTTGCAACCGGGGGCTCGCGGGAATAGGGAGCGCACATATGCAACAATGGTATGGTAAAACCAATGGTTGTATGGTGTGTGGTAAGACCGTGGGCTGGTGCTAGACCCCAACCCTTTCCACCTCCGCCCAGAGCTCCATGTAAACTTAAATATATATGACCACATATACTGTTAAGAATCATTGTGAGGGCGGGCTGGCTAGCCCGACCCTGCCAAGTCATTCGTCCATGCCGAGGTCACGGGTTCAAACCTCATAGAGTCCAACATTTTGCCAAAAACCAAACAAGCCAATAGATGGGTGCCACGTGGCAGCCCATGATTGGGCCACATGTCACCACGCCATTTGTCGAAAACATGCCACGCTTCAATCGCTGATTGGTCCACGCAATGCCCACGTGTTTGCCTTGTCACCTGCCACGTGTCGTACCTTCCACGTCATCAGTATGGATGTGCCACATGTCACCCTTGTAGTGTTGACACGTGTCACTCCCTGATTGGTCCACCTGTCACATTAATTGCCCTGTTAGCCTCTGTCCACGTCAGCGCCATGTACCTTGCCACGTCAGCTGTACGGTCGTACAACCTGTACAGTTAGCTGCCACGTGGCACTGTACAATCAACATTTTTTTGCATGTTTGGCCAAATGAACAGATTGCGATATTTGGAGCATATGACGTTCGTTTGAGCCTGTTCAAGTTGCGCTGGGTTCGTATCGAGGAGGCCTACGCACATGTCTGTTTTGAAGATATTATGAGAACTTTGATTTTTAGGTATTTCTAAGCCCCATCTGGCTCCTGGATCCAATTCTGGATCACACCTCCCCACTAAAAACCTTTTGGTCCCCAAAAAGTTACTGACTAGTCATCAAGTTCAGGATAGGCCACCGACTTGTTCTCTGTCTTTAAACTCTGTCTTGTGCACCTGTCTCATTAAGATCAACTGTAAAACAATCATGATAACTGACATCATATTGTTATCCATTTGTACCCTATCACATCTTATTGAAGCCACTATCATCCATGTAGACAACATTACTTATGATAGCATAAAAAATACGACTACAAATGAACTGATATGTTTGTAATATTTGCACGACATTAGCTTATCTTGAAGCAAAGTGTGATTGATTTTTCATTTTACAATAATTTCCTGTTCTTGTTTAAGATCGATTACTTGATTTGAAACAATTATAGGAGTGTTGCTTGCTTGAGCTGCCTTTCTTAATTGTTCCATAGTTTGAGGAGATTTATTTGCCTTTAAATGATGAGCATGAACCACATATTCTTGACCTGCTTTGGTTAAGTGATATTGATTTTTTTCCTGGTTGAAGAATGCTTTGCGATCATACAAGTAAGGACTGCTTAAGACCATTCCACATTCACTTAGTGGCACTACATCACATGTTACCTCGTCCACAAACTTAGATGAAATTGCAAATTTTAATGTGCACTGCTTTGTTATGTGCAATTGATGATTATTGCTTATCCATTTAAGTGTGTAAGGCTTATGATGCATCTGAGTGTTTAATACCAACTGTTTAACCAATTCCTCTGAAATTAAGTTAGATTGAGATCCACTATCTATCAACGTGTCAACCTTAGTGTTCCTCATGATGACCCTTATGTGAAACAATTTACTTCTAGCATCAAATCTATCACCAATTTTACCTGTCATACCAACCAATGAGACTTTAGATTCATTACTTGAATTCGATCCCAAGTCCGTTGGTTGTGTTGTTGTTGCAACTGTTTTCCTCCCTCTCTTTTCCTTGAACCACTTCGGTCTCTTCTTGGGATGCAATTGCCAACAACGGTCCTCATCATGCCCCCCTTTCTTGCAATGCTTGCAAGATGGCTTCTCTTCCTTTCTTGCCACTGAATTTTCCTATTTTCCATTCCACTTCATTTTTTCCTCTTTCCTTGAAGACGATTCCCCTGTTACACCAACCCCTGTTTTCCCTACTTCAATGTATGTAGCTTGAACATAAACCTCATCCAGATTAAAGTTTTTCGAAACTCTTCTCATCCTAAGAAAGTCCCTCTTCCGATGCCATATTCTCGCTTTGAGAAGTTCTCTTTCTCAATCCAATCAATGGTTTCTCTTCAACAAGTTCACCTTCACCACGATGTAGCTTTTCCCTGGTAATCATGCAAACTCAAATCCAAACGTCAACTAGCTCTGATACCACTTGATCCAAAAAGATCTTTTAAACAACAATGGTTGAGTTATCTTGCATGTGTTATTTTACCATTTAGGAAAATTAATAAAAGTGGAAGAATGAAAGAGGATACATATCAACCATTAAGCATTATACAGATATGAATATAAGCATGAAGACAACAAACCATAAACACCAATGTGATAACGGAGTTCGACAATCTCGCCTACGTCTCCTGGCCTTTGTCTCAGTGGGTGAGGCTTTCTTATTTCTTTTCGAAGCTTTAAATGTACATCATCAAAGTGCCAATGGATTAAAAAAATGAGTTGGTCTTGTTCTACCAGATCTCAAGAACCCATCAAAATTGACGGCACTGAAAACGGATGACCGAAGCTCCTAGAAATGGCCCGCAAAGGTGATGTCCTCAATGGCTTCCCTGCATAAAAATGGCTTTGGCTTGACAATTCTTCAACATAAAACTGTTCTGAACCTCTCCTATGGCTTCAAGAAGCCATGGTTTATATAGATCTGAAGTTGGTAACAACCTCCCAACTTTTCCCCAAGTTCCCCCAATATTGGCCAAAAATCTCTAAAATTGCTGCAAAAATCATTGAAAAATCATATTACATAGTAATAAAACCCACTTTTGAGAAATATTAGGGCACAACCCCTTATTAGCTGGCCCCTGGTCATATTATGCACATCCATGTGGCCAGGCGCCATGCACTGACCTCTTATCCCTTAGCTCTCTGTCGCTCTATGGCCATGTGGCCTTAGTCTTTGCATCCACGCGTGCTCAAACGTGTGATAAGCCCCTGTCCTATAAGCTTGTGGTTACGCCCCTGGTCGGCGGGCTAGCCCGACTGACCGGGGCTAACCCGCATCTCCCGCGCTAACAATTATAACAACACTCCGGGTCACATGCTAAGTACAAAGGTGAGTGCTTGTGACCGTGGGCTCACGGGAATAGGGCGCGCGCATATGCAACAATGGTATGGTAAAAACAACGGTTGTATGGTGTGTGGTAAGACCGCGGGCTAGGGCTAGACCCCAACCCTTTCCGCCTTTGCCCGAAGCCCCATGTAAACTTAAATATATATGACCACATATACTGTTAAGAATCATTGTGAGGGCGTGCTGGCTAGCCCGACCTTGCCAAGTCATTCGTCCACACCGAGGTTGCGGGTTCAAACCTCATAGAGTCCAACATTTTGCCAAAAACCAAATGAGCCAATAGATGGGTGCCACGTGGTAGCCCATGACTAGGCCACATGGCACCATGCCATTTTCCGAAAACATGCCATGCGTCAATCGCTGACTGGTCCACACAATGCCCACGTGTCTGCCCTGTCACTTGCCACTTCATTAGTACATATGTGCCACGTGTCACCCTTGTAGTGGTGACACTTGTCACTCCCTCATTGGTCCACCTCTCACATCAACTGCCCAGTCAACCTCTGTCCATGTCAGCGCCACGTACCCTGTCACATCAGCTGTACGACTGTACGACCTGTAAAGTCAGCTGCCACGTAGCACTATACAGACTGTACAATCAACATTTTTTTTTCCTGTTTGGCCAAATGAATAGATCATGATATCTGGAGCATACGACGTCCGTTTGAGCCCGTTCAAGTTGCATTGGGTTCGTATCGACGAGGCCTACTCACATGTCCATTTTGAAGAGATTAAAAGAACTTTGATTTTTAGGCCTTTTTGAGCTCCATCTGGCTTTTGGATCCAATTCTGGATCCATTAGCCAAAATATCATGGCCCAAGCTTATCAAAATGCGGAAGAAAGTTCCAAAAGGAAAGCTAAACCATCCACCCGTATGTCTCCACCATCTCTCGTTGGGACATCTTCATCCAAACAAAAGGGTTCTCATTCTTGTGCAATAGGACCAACTATTACAAGGATGTATACTAAGTTGATGATACAGATGATGCCAATGAAAATTTCCTTTCCATGTTACTTTCTCTCCATATTATAAGGAGATGGTCAATGTAATTGCAACAACGTGACCCTCATATATGCTCCCAGGGGAACATAAGTTGAAGACAATGATTTTAGAAATGCAAGTGTTCAATATTAATGTGTAGAAAGATTAGATGAGATATAAATGGGTGAGGGTAAGTTTCTCTATTGCTATGGATTGGTGGAGAGACATTTCCAAACGTCCAAACACACACTTATCAACAAAATAGTTACATGCTTAGAAGGGCCTTTCTTTCTTAGAGCTATTGATTGTTTTGGAAAGCGCACATATGCAACTTTCCAATTTGAGCTTCTTTAGGATGCTATAGAGGAGGTTGGGCCTACCAATGTCATGCAAGTTGTGATAGATGTAGCAACAATTTTTAGATCAATTGGGTTACTAGTTCACAGTAAATACAAGCATATTTTTTGGATGCCTTGTGTGTATGCACTGAAAGACATTAGCAAAATTCAACAAGGATCCACCTTGGTGACTGTTGCGAAAGATGTGCAAATGCTTATTTGCAACCACCACACCTCTTTATCCATGTACATGGCTCATTCGAGGAAGGAAGTCGTCAAGCTCATAAAGATTAGATATGCTAGCTATTATCTCTTATTGGAGAGGATGTTGGATGTGTAATCAATTTTGTAGCTCATGGTTGTGACTCTGGATTGGAATAGGTGCATAGAATCCAAGGCAGATGAAGGGAAAAAATTAGGCTTCAGATATAGGATAATGGTTGGTGGATAGATTGCGGTGATTTGGTGTCATTCTTACGTCCTATAGTTGAGGTCATTCACTACATTGACACATATTCTCCTAGTCTTGGAAAAATCTATGAGACTTTTGATAGCATGTTGAGTCAGGTAAAGACAACCACTCATAAAAAAAAACTCTCCGTAGAGTTTATACGAACTGAAATCAACCCATTATTCAATGTAGGTGGGATTGAATGAACAAAATTTTGCACATGACAACATATTCACTTAATCCAAAATGGTATATGGAAAGGTTTGGTAGAAATCCTCCCATTGATGATCCAAAGATCAAGAAGGAATTTCCGGCTACCATTACAAAGATGTATGATGCGGATGAGGGGTGAGAACTTCATAGACAATGGATTCAGTTTGCAGGTCTCAATGGTCCCTTCGATAAGCCTGATGCAAATGAAGATCATGGACACTGAGGCCAGGATGACCTCATTGGTTGGTGGAAGATGCTCCAGAGATTTATCATCTTGCTATTCTCTTATTTCCTTAGATTGATAGTACTTGTGCAACATAGAGGAATTGGTCCACATATAGCTTCATCCACTATTTCAAGAGGAATAGACTTTACCTCTAGAAGAACATAGAAGCTAGTTGCAGTGTACAATGCCCTTGTCTTGTGCATAGGAAGACACTAGAGTATTTGAGGGGACCAACAACATGATGGGATGTGGATTTAGAGGAGGATTCATAGATAGATGAGGAGGATAGATCAGATGAGTTGCAACATGATTTGATTGTTGTGCCATTGGTTATTCATGAGAGTGACTCTAGCTCATATAATGACACTCCCATTGATAGTCTTAATGTCTTTGTACAATGGATGGATGTAGAGGACCAATGAATGGCATTGACTCCTTATTTGATGTTTATTTCTTTTAGCTAATTTTAGTTTTCACTGTCCATTGGTAATTTCTAGTTTTAACTTTTGACTCTATTAACTGATGATCTAGTCTTTGACTCACCACTTTTCACTATTTTTCAGTAATTTTAAATTTACTATTTTAGACTTTAGTATCTACCATTTAGTATTTACTTAGTACTATTTAGAATTTGAATCAATGTATTTCCTTTTGTTACAAGTTGTAAATTTGAAAATTTGATGTTCATATATCATTGATCCAATGTGAAATACAATAATAACAATTGCAATCATGAATCATGTTCATATCATTTACAAATTTGAATTTAGTATTTACATTGCACAATGATGAATTTACATGCGATGAATTGTCATTCTTGGTTTTTTTTTATTATCTATTTTTTAATAATTTTAGAGATGGGCCCCATTATGTTAGGTGTCACACCCCCAAGAGTCTTGCCCGAGTCCAACCTCGACATCTCGTGGATGCGTGGCACCGCGACGGTTCTCACTTGGAAGCTTGGCTCAACCAAGGATACTTCGCCTAGACTATGCCTCTTCACCCAGAGCATACTCATACTCTGTTCTAGGATACGGGCGAGTCACACTCTTACTCTGCGCAACTCACTTGTATACTTAGACAGTTTGTTAACAATCTTAACACTTTGTCATTTTGACATACAATGGAAAAACACACGAAACATAACAGACACATATATAGTGCAGGCGACACCAATGGTCCCTAACACCTGGGTTGGTTTATTATATTGCGAAACATAATCAATACAATATAATGCAATGCAGAGAGGTTGCTACTATCTTAGTTACAAACATGGGTAAAGTCTCATGACTCGCCCCATACAATAGAACTGTCCAGACTTTGCAGATTCGTCACACCAAGACTTGTTCGTTTCACCTTCTCGCCTTAGCATGCGACGTGCCCCAACTGTGCACCCTCCTTAGACTGGACTACTCTATGTCTCATGCCTTGCATCCTTCTTGTTCATCTTCTTGGTTCATCCGCCTCGTGCTCTTATATGGACTCCAACCATCTCCATTTGTGAACAATCACATCCTTTGGGTGTCGCGTTCGTTCACAGACTGGTGCACCCATTGAACCGACACGCCCCTTTGCAAACCGACGTGCCCATGAACCTATGTGCTTGTGAACCTTTGCATATTTTTGGACTAGCGTGCCACATCCTTGGGCGCACACCCCTTGCCTTGTGTTCCTTATTCCAATTGACATGACTCTCCATGGGTGTGCTGATGGGGTCATCCAACATCTTCAACACACCCATGCTGCCAAGGGAAGGCGAGTCCACTCCTTGGGTGTGCACCCAAGTCACCTCGTTCTTACCCAAACACAACCCAAGTATACATCCTCTGTCGCAAGACAAGGTGCGTGTCCCCATGTCACCATCATGTTCCCAAGGTGCTCCTGCATGCGCTTATAAGACAAGTACTTGCCCAACCAATCGCTTCCTCCTTGTAATTTTTGCTCGACTAGTTTTCGAATCCGCCCAAGGAGTGCGTGTGCTCGGTGGGAGTCGCGGGAGGCCTTACATTCTCTCCCATTAGAGTTGTTTCCGTCCTGAAAACTTCCTTTGTACTTGCAATCCTTAACAACCTATGTGAAACTCCCAAGTCATGTCCTCATAAAGGACTCGTATCTCTCCCAACTGTCCTCTTCGTCAAATTTGTCCTTTCAATGGAAAAAGTACTCGTGCACTCGACCTCTACCACGTCCCAAGATGCGATGTGCCAAAATCTTCTCTATCTCAAACTTTGGCTTGTTCGTAACCATGGACGATGCCCTGAATGGCTCAAATCGACTTGGGTGATTTAGGTCCCTTTGGCACGACTTCAATTGGCTAATGTGGAAGACAGGATGAGTATGTTGCATGTGGAATGACAACTCCAATCTGTAGGTGACGTTGCCAATATTCTCGAGAACATTGAACGGTCCCTCATACATCCCCACAAGAGATGGAGCCATCCCTTTAGGCGGTGGGAATTGATCTCTATTTAGCTTGAGTAAGACCAACTCTCCTACTTGGAATTCTACATCACGCCTACTACGATCTTCCCATTGCTTCATTCCGTTTGCTGCATTAGTCAAGTGTGCGAGCTATCTCCAACCAATCTTGCCAACTCTTCACAAAAGCCACGATTGATGGATTTGTTCCATAGTAGCCATGTGTTACAAAATGAGGAGTCATGGGTTGTTGTCCATTCTTCAAATTGAATGGAATATATCCCATCACTGAACTCTTATACATGTTGTAGCTGAATTGGGTGACGTCCAAGAAGTTCGTCCAATTCATCTGATCTTCCTGTACATAGTGCCACAAGTAGTCCTCCAAAAGTGCATTAATTCGTTCAATATGTCCATCTATCTATGGATGATAGGCCAAACTCTTCAACAACTTTGTCCCCACAAGCTTGAACAATGCTGGCCAAAACCTACTCGTGAACCATACAATGTCCAAAGGAAGACCCCAATACTTCACTACGTGCTTGAAAAACAACTTCGCAACTTCTTCTGTGTTGGAAGGCATCTTTATCGCAATGAAGACAACATAATTGGAGAATTGATCCACC
This sequence comes from Picea engelmannii, assembly GCA_009831015.1. NCBI lineage: Eukaryota > Viridiplantae > Streptophyta > Pinopsida > Pinales > Pinaceae > Picea > Picea engelmannii. The sequence continues at coordinate 322,448 of ML779941.1, forward strand.
ATGGCCAAAATCCTATTGTATCCCTGCGCCATCAAAGCCTGTGTAATGAAGTCCATCGAGACATTCATGCATGGTCTCTTTGGAATCGATAAAGGATGAAACTGTCCCACTCTCATTCTGGTGTCCATCTTATTCCACTGACATACAAGGCAAGTGCAAACGTACTCCTCCACATCCTACTTCATCCGCTCCCAAACGTGTTAGAAATAATAGATGTTCTCGTTTAACCATAGACAATATAGCAATATTGTCACCCAACCATAGGCTGAAGCCACCCCCGAGCACCTTAACCTTGATAAAGAATGATTCTGGAAGTAAACCCTAGGCCTAAGAGCTAATCAATGTAGCGTGCCTCTCTCCAGAGCTATCACACAAGTCAGAAAGTCCAAACCATAACCAATATAAAGTCCAAGCCTAAACTGAGAATACATGTTGCAGTAGCTGTAGCTGCAGCTACTCTCAAGATTTGCACACTTACCCAGTTTCTGCAGTGTGCACTCTTGCATTTCTGCAGTTGCGATATGTATGTACCAAATGAGCTTTGGCACCTTATATTTATAGTACTTTCTCCAGGCTATCTAGGCTGACTTCTCTTTCTGGAGGCTAAAGTCTCAATATCAAATATTCTCTTTAGCCGACTTTACTTCTAGGGTTATGTCCAAGTCTTTTAGGGTTATTGAGCACAAACATACCATTCAATCGATAACATCATCATAACCATACATACTATCTCATAATTAGATCATGAGCACCATCATCACTATCAATATCATCTGATAGCATCACCTGCATCATTTGATAGCATCAAATGCATCATCTCTCGAAGCCATACTCCATCTGAGTAATCAGGCATGATGCTGAGTAAGTCATTCACTCCACAGAGTGATACAAGAACCATTCTTCTAATCCAGAAATATGTCCTAGAAGAATAACTATTCCAATAGATGCTGGAAGCCACACCATGGGCTACAAGGACTATTCTTCTAATCCAGAGACACACCCTAGAAGAATGACTGTCCATGGTACATCAACAATCTATCAACCTGGACCATTCTCCACAGGAAGGATGTTTGTCCACCAACAATCTGTCCTTCCTGGACCATTCTCCACCTGGAGAATGTTTGTCCATCAACACACTGACTATCCATATAGTTAGCAATCATCCCCAACACTAGTGATAGTCTCCATGGCAATCAGAACAATGCCATCCAATATAACACAACTGTGTCTATCCATAGTAGTACACAACTACTATCGAGTGGTACACAACCACACCAAGTAGCACACAACTACTTAATCAATGACACATAGTCACAACCAGTGGAACACATCCACCACAGTAGCATACATATACTGTCCAAAGACATACAGTCTCCAAAGAAATCATATCATCTGATATCAACCTACATAGAAACAATATCATGATATAAATTGAGTTATCTGGGCCATTCTTCCAGTCATGTCTGTGAGATATGGAAGAGCATCTTCCCTCATAAAGTAAAACACCAACCATGAGCTATCTGGACTATTCTTCTCAAGCACAGAAGAATAACTGTGCCTGATTTCTGAGCCTAGACCATTCACCTAACTGGGCCATTCCTCCGGAACTAATCATAGTGCAACCTGGAGAGAATGAGTTTTCCCTAAGGAACACCTCTCCCTAATTGCTGAACCTGGACCATTCCTCCGGCACTAAACATAGTGCAACTTGGATAGAACAAGTTTTCCCTAGGGAATGACTGTCCGAACCATTTCCTAATGGAAATGGCTGTCTTGCACCAACCTCCAAAACGAACCATCCTTCGAAACTTCTCACAGATGTGAACTTTGAAAGAATGATTGCCCGACAAGGCAGACCATTCTACTTGACCACTATTGAGAGTGACTGCCAAGAAGAATGACTGTCCTAGACGATTCCTCCACACTGGCCATAAGGGGAATCACTATCTATGGCACATCGACAATCTATCGAACCATTTTCATTATGAAAATGACTGTCTGATCTGGACCATTTTCCGAAATGGAAAATGCATGTCCGTCATAAATCTCAAACCACTTTCCGAACTGGAAAGGAACTGCTCATCCTGGACCATTTTTCGAACCGAAAAATGACTGTCCATAAATCAATAACACATCAGTGCTCCTTCCCAACCTGGGAGTGATCTCTTCCTTTTTCAATAAAGAAGTCGTCTCCACGAGCCCCAACTTGCAATCTTTTCATCTTGGACAAAGGTTTTATCAGAATATCTGCTATTTGCTCATCCGTGGAGATATATTGGAGAACCAATTCTCTTTTTTGGACTTCATCATGAAGAATGTAATGCTTGATCTCAATGTACTTTGGTATGTTATGGAACATTGGTTTTCTCTGAAGGCTTCATGTAGTTCTGATCATTACAATATATATCATGGTCGAAGTCAACACTTCTGTTTCCTGCTAGCTCATGACATCGTGGCAAGGCTCAAACTGAAACACATCCAAGTAGCACTTCTTCAGTCATCATGAGAGTTTGCCATGGATTAGCAATCCATCATCCCAGACTTCTGAGTAACTATTATGATATCTTTGTCATAGAAATATTTCACCACGCTTCTGCTGTATATGAGATACTCTGCATCAAGTTGTTTGAATCCATACATGGTATTCTTATATCTGCATACATGGGTCTCTTTATGGTATACCTCAAAAACTTTAGATTGCCTTACATAAGCTTCTTCCTCAAATGGTTTTATTGGGAAGAACAATCTTTTACAACCAACTGATGTAAACTTCAATCCATGGATACTGCAAGAGATATAATAGCTCAAATAGAGGTATATCTGGTTTACGAGAACAAGCTGTTATCATAGTCTTCTCCTCCTTCTGGAAGAATCTCTAGTTCTGAATCTCGCAATGCTTCCATTCATAATCCTTTTTCACAATTTCTTACATAAACTGTTCTTCATCATATCTTCCATTACTTCTGCTTGATTGCTTCTAGTGGGTTCAAACCAAGCTGGTAGTCTTGTGATTCTTAGTATAATAACTAGTTGTTCTGGCTATTCTTTCTTTCCTGGAATCTTCATGTTCTTCCTCATGTTTCACTTTATCTCTTGGGTTCATGGAGTATTCTATAGATTCCATGCCCCGAAGATTCCAAATTCGTCCTTTCATCATAGGATCATGGATGTAGATGGACAACCAAGGATACTTTAAGGCTTGTTTTCGAAGAAGACTTCTTCTAGAGTCAAACTGAACACATACTGTTTATCATGGCTGCTACTTTCAATTGGAACATGGACATATATTTCGTAGTCCTCGATGGATCATATCATTTAGGATTAGCTCCCTCCTAATCCTTGCTTCATGCATGAATGCATGCTCTTCTTTTGGAATTATATAATCAACTCCGTCCATCTAAGAGAGTCCACACTTATGTCTGCATCTTTATTGCCTTCTGCAAAGTGTCACAAGTATTTTTCTAATTTCCTCTTGATTGCTGACTTCTTTCTGTTTTTACTTTTTCTAGGTTTCTTCAAGTGTGATTATGATTTCGGCTTATCTGGCAGCTGCTACTTATGTAATAGCTTCCACATGAATTGTTTACCAATGATTGCCAATGTACTTCATATTTTCATGTGTATTGCTTGAATTGTAGTCATAATGATAGCAATCCTTATATTGTTATTCTTCCATAGGTATTGTTTCACTTCAACATCTTATCTCCTAAGAAATAAATATGCAAGAAATGTACAAAAACTATGTACAAGAACTATGAAGAATACTGTTACCTTGTTTTTAGAAGAAGTCCGTTTTATCCTGCTTGGCCTTCTTTTAGGGTTCACTTTCTTTGACAACTGATGCTTCGTGTGTTTCCTTCCTTTTCTTTAACTCGGGACAATGATTCTTGTAGTGACCATATTTTCGACAGTTGAAGCATTGTATTTTTGACATATCTTTCTCTTGATTTGGTTTCTTCCTTGAGTCTAACTTTTTCTTATTCCTGAATTTCTTGAACTTTGTTGTGTAGGATTGATCATCTTTCCTTTGGAATTTCTCTTTTGCGCTAATCCTTGATTCTTCTTGTGCACAACAAGTCCAAAGTTCTTCAAATGTGAGATACTCCTTCCTTGTGTTTATGCTTGCGGAAAATGCATCCCATGTCTTGGGAAGACCATTGAGTACTATATTTACCAGTTCCTTCTTTGAAATGATTTCTTCAATAGATTGTAGTTGATCTCTTAACTGAGAGATTCTCACAAAGTATGATGTTATGCTGTCATCATCATCTATTTTCATGTCACATAGCTCATTCTTTAGACTCATTACTTGTCCAATGTTTCTAACTGAGAAGAGGTTAGTTAGGGCATCGTACATCTTCTTAGATGAGTCAAGATGAGAGATGTAGGGTATCAAGTGGTCTTTTATAGATTCCACTATGACACTCATGGCATTGGTGTCACTGTCCTTGAACTTCTCCATAATTGCAACGTTCTGAGGTTCCTTCTCTTTTCCTTCTTCAAACTGTGGTTCCACGATCTTTCCTTTCACGATATCCAACACTTTATTCTTGTCAAGGATGAGATCAATCCTTGTCTTCCATGCTATGAAGTTAGAATCCCCTTCTAACTTGTTTTCTGACTTCATAGTGTAAGTCATGACTGCTTTGACTTTGACTTGGTCAACCTTTGACTTTGAATTGGTCAACCTTTGACTTTTACCAAAAACTCAAACTTGGCGTCTTAGCTTGCTGAGAGTACTAGGGGGTGCGTTGGGTTAGGGTGCACTAGGCTACCCATCAATTAGGTCAATCTCTTCACTTAAGGTGCCTCAACAAGAGGGTAGGGTTTCGTTGTTGCAACAAAAATTGACTGCAACTGCAACTGTAACTGAGCAAATCCTCCCAATCTATCTTCCAACGGTTAGAATTTCCGAAGATAGTGTGGGCCCATAACCTGTTAGAAATAATATATGTGCTCGTTTAACCAAAGAAAATATAGCAATATTGTCACCCAACCATAGGCCAAAGCCACCCCGGAGCACCTTAACCTTGACAGAGAATGATTCCAGAAGAAAACCCTAGGCCTAATATCCAATCAATGTAGCATACCTCTCTCCAGAGCTAGCACACAAGGCAGAAAGTCCAAACCATAACCAATAGAAAGTCCAAGCGTAAACCGAGAATATAGGTTGCAGTAGTTGCAACTGCAACTACTCTCCAGACTTGCGCACTTACCCAGTTTCTGCTGTGCGCACTCTTGCATTTCTGTTGTTGTGAGATGGGTGTACCAAATGAGCTCTAGCGCCTTATATTTATACTGCTTTCTCCAGGCTGTCTAGGCTGACTTCTCTTTCTGGAGGCTAAAGACTCAATATAAAATATTCTCTTTAGCCGACTTTACTTCTAGGGTTATGTCCAAGTCTTTTAGGGTTCTTCTTGCTTCTCAGAATATTATATTCTTGTCAGGGTTACACATGGAGTTTAATACCTCCTGCAACTACCATAATATCAACAAAAAGTATCCTCACTCCAACAACACCAACGTCCTATGCTGTCTTGGGTGGCCAACCCAAGGCGAGTTGTGACAGTCCTTCATGAGTTCCCTCCTAAGGTTAGACAACTTAGGGACAAAGATTCATTCCCCAAAATACAATAGTCCATTGTGTAGCAAAAAATTCCACGTTTTTCCATCCTTCACATACTTCATGATGTTCTTCGCTGTGCGATCATGCTCTAACCCTTCCTTGATATTTTCGTGCAATTATTCCAAGACATGAATCTAACTGCCCCCTGATGTAGGAAACTTACCTTCCTCCTCTAGGACTGTGAGTTGTGCCTTTCTGCTCACGACATCTACAAAAATGTTGAGTCTGCCTGGCCTATACTTAATGGTCATGTCAAACTCCGGGAGGAAGTTCTACCATCTTGCCTGCTTGGGTGATAATTTCGATTGCGTTGCGAAGTAACGTGTCACAACGTTGTCTGTCTTCATGAAAAAAAACTTGCCCAACAAGTAGTGTCTACAATTCTGCAAACAATGTATCACAATAATGATCTCCTTCTCATGAATATGGTACCTCCATTCACGATCTTGGATATTTTTTCTCTCAAAGGAAACCATATGTTCCTCCTGCGTCAAAACTCCTCCAATGTCAAAGTCTGATGCGTTCGTTTGCGCTTCAAATGATTTCTCAAAGTTTGATAGCTTCAACATGTGAGCGGTGACAATTATACGTTTTAACTCCCCAAACACAAACATGCACCTTTCTGTCCAGTTCCAAGTTTTTTCCTTTTTCAACAAGTCAGTTAGCGGTGCAAAAATCTTGGAGTATCCCTTTATGAACTTGCGATAGTAGTTGGCTAGCTCAAGGAAGACTCTCACGCCATGAATTGTCTGTGGCTCTCCCCAATATTTGATTGCCTTGACCTTCATAGGGTCCATGCGAATGCATCCTTGGCCAATCCAATGCCCCAAGAATGGTATCTTTGTCTTCCCAAAAACACACTTAGACTTCTCCAATAAAACTGGTTTTGTCAGAGCACCTCAAAGACCCGTGCCAAATGCTTCTTGTGCTCTTCCATACTCTTGTTGTACACCACAATGTAATCCAAATACACCATAACAAAATTGTATAAAAACGACTGCAATGCGTCATTCATCGATGTGCAAAAGGTTGCAGGGGTGTTGCACAACCCAAAAGGAATCACTAGGAAATCATATCTCCCATAGATCGTCACCATGGCTGTCTTCAACTCATCTCCATTTGCAATCCGCACCTGATAATACCCATGTTGCAAGTCAAGATTTGAAAAGAATTTGGTCTTATCCAACTTGTCAAAGCAATCTGTGGCTAGAGGCAACATGTATTGGTTCTTCACAATCTGTTTGTTCAACGCCTTGTAATCCAAACACATCCTCAACGTCGAAGTGTCCTTCTTTTGAAAGATAACCGAGGCGCCATATGGTGACCTCGACGGATGAATGAAACCCGCGTCGATCAATTTTGTTAACTCTCGCTTCAATTCTTCCAATTAGGTCCAGAAAATCAGTAAGGAGCTCTTGCTGGTGGCTATAGTCTAGGCTCTAGCTCTATACGATGATTAACAATGCGTCTCGGTGGGAGCACTTTTTGCAACTCATCTGGAATTCTGTCTGCAAAGTCACCCAACAAGTTAGTGAGCTCAGGTGGAATAGGCGTCCCCACTCCATCCTCTTGAACTTCTTCAACAACTGCTGCGTAAATCTGCGATCTTGTCCACCTTGTTGCTTTCTTCATACTCAATAGAAACATAAGCTGCACCTTTCCACCAAAATTTCTTGCGGTTTTGCGCAAAACCCAAGCCTTCTGTTCACCAAGTATAACCATCTTTTCCATCCACGACGTGAGGATTGAATCATCCTACTGAGGAACTCTTTCCCAAGGATCACCTCAAAGTCATCCATAGGAATCAATATGAAATCATACCAACCTTTCCATTTGTCAAGCTGAATGTGAACTAAGGATGAAACTCTAGCTGCTTCCCTTTCCTTAGAGTTTAATTTCTTCACCGTAGCTCAACATGAAAAAACTCTAAGTCCTAGATCCTTCACAACTTCCATCTTTAGAAAATTGTGCGAGTCCCCTGAGTCAGTCAAGGCTTGAACTATTCTTTCATTGATAACCAGATCAACAAAAGACAATTGATGGTCTTGACTGCCTGGTTTTCCACCCAAGGCACCCATTGCACCAATCCTTCGCAACTTGATGCAAACTAATCCTTGCCGCTAAATCTGCATTAAGTGGAAAAGATAAACAAAATCACAATACACCATACCTGCATTATACCAATCTTTCGCAGATTGTGGGAGCGCCCCTTGGTCCAACTTTCCTTGGTTCCAAGGTGCGTTGCCGCAAGTCCCTGTAGAGCTTGGTTTACTACTCCAACCAAGTCTCCTCTGCCTCATGTCACGATGGGACACTTGACTCATCCTCCCTTGAGTCATTCGTGGCTTGCCTCTGTCATATGACTTCATCCACCTCTGTCCAAGGAGTCACACTACTCTGAGTCGACCCACTCCTGAACTGTGCAAATCTAGTCATACTGTGTGCTTCATCTTCACAATATTCTTCATCGTCACAAGACTTGAGCATATGATCTAATACCATCTTTCACACTCCCTAGGGTCCTTCCCGAGTCCAACCTCAACATCTTGTGGATGTGCGACACTGCGATGGTTCTCACTTGGTAGCTTGGCTCAACCAATGACACTTCACCCATAATACACCTCTTCACCTAGAGCATACCCATACTTTGTTCTAGGTTATGGGCAAGTCACACTGTTACTTTGCGCAACTCACTTGTATACTTAGATAGTTTGTTAACATTCTTAACACTTACTCATTCTTGCATACAATGGAAAAACATGTGAAATACGAGAGACACAGATATAGTGTGGGTGGCACCAGTGGTGCCTAACACTCTGCTTGGTTTATTATATTGAGAAACAAATAAAATACAATACAATACAATGCAAAGAGGGAACTACTGTCCCAATTACAGAGATGGGTAGAGTCTCATGACTTGTCCCATTCAACATAACTTTCCAGACTTTGTAGATTCGTCACACCAAGACTCGTCCGTCGCACCTTCTTGCCTTAACATGCGATGCTCCCCAACTGTGCGCCCACTTCAGACCGAACCACTATATGTCTCATGCCTTGCGTCTTTCTTGTTCATCTTCTTGGTTCATCCGCCTCACGCTCTTATATGGACTCCAACCGTTTCCATTTACAAACCGTCACGTCCTTTGGGGTGTCACACCCCTTTGTGCACTGGCGTACCCATTGAACAAACGTGCCCCTTCGTGGATTGGCGCACCCATGGACCAGTGCGCTTGTGAACCTTAGCATTTTTTTGGACTGACACGCCCCATCCTTTGACGCGCACCCCTCACCTTGTGTTCTTCCTTGTGCTCACCGACATGACTTTCCGTGGATGTGCTGATGGGGTCATCCAACCTCTCTAACGTGCCCATGTTGCCGAGCGCAAGTGAGTCCACTCCTTGGGTGTGCACCCAAGTCGCCTTGTCCTTGCCCAAACACAACACAAGTCTACATCCTTTGTCACAAGACAAGTAAGACACATTCCCCCTTGGGTCCGCACGTCACCATCATGCTCCTGCTTGCGCCTATAAGACAAGTACTTGCTCAACCCATCGCATCCTCCTTCTGCTTTTTGCTCGATTCGTCTTCGAATCAACCTAAGGAGCGTGTGCGCTCAATGGGTGTCACAAAAGGCCTTATATTAGGGACAACGATGACCTCGATCCCCTATAAATTTCCTTAAAGTTTGAGGGGTGTCTCTATACACCCCTGATATTTGTTTCCATGCTCCAATACTCTTGTGTCTTGAAAAATTGGGAGAACATTTCTTACTCGTCCTTGTGTCATTTATGAGAAAATGGTGTTGTTAAAATACAAAATTTAAAAACATTATTATGATTTTATTACTAAAATATATATATTTAAATCATTTTTATTACATTATTTATGTGCTATTTCACTTACAATGTCAAAACAATCAGGTAACTCCCTCAAAAGATTAAAAAAAAATACAAATTCAGCTTCACGAGCTCATAAAAAACATAAACAACATTGCCCTTTTTTGCCCAATAAAAGTCCATAAAAACCGAGTTGAACTAAGTCATAGAATGATTGGTAAAAAGTTTCAAAGATACTCCAAAATAATAGGTTCTACACTGAAACCAATAAATCTTTTAGCCGTTGAATTGTATAAAGACTCTCCCATGATGTAACTTTTAGATTAATGTTTAGAGACAAATAATTCCATCTTTGTTATTCTTGGATGATTATAATACCCTCCACATCTTGTGGCCCTCTTTGAAGAAAATGAAACTTCTTTAAAACAAATAAATATCCATTTCTAAGAAAACAATTATTTGCGCATGCATTATAATAGTCATCATAAGAGGTAAGAATAGTTGTCTAGCGTTAGGCAAATAATTTTGACACCTTACATAGGAACCCTTGGGACTTGGGTTCTCACTATTGCATATTCCTTGAGAAGTCAACCCATGGACATAGACACATGGAGATAAAGAAGAGTAGTAAATCATTTGGAAATGACTTTTCCATATGAGTCTAATTCAAATTATATATTTTACAAATTATTTTAGGATAACTGTTAATTTTTAAAGGGTAATTTTCAAAAATGTCACACAACTATTTACATTAGTGCGTTATGTTAAGAAGCCTCATTTTAATGCATGAACTAGGTTGAGTTAGAATATTAATGTTGGGATCCCTGTTGGAATTTGGAATCCTTTTATCTAATAGTGCGTTATGTTAAGAAAGCCTCATTTCAATGCATGAACTAGGTTGAGTTAGAATATTAATGTTGGGATCCCTGTTGGAATTTGAAATCCTTTTACCTATCAATTTGCCAGTTTTGACATATAATAAGATATTTTTTTTATTGTTTGTTATTTTTGGGTAGTTAAATTCACAATGTGTTTACAAAATGAAAATGCCCTATAGTGGGAAATCCGACTGTTGGAGTCGCCTTTGTTTTTTTCTAGCCCGTCACAAATTTCATTTTTAATGCTCGAAATCGAAAGATGGTTTTTGTTTTTTCCGTCTGTGGTTTCAAAATCTCCGAAGCTTTATCACACAAACAACGATGATTATTGTACTCTCGAGGCGAGTCCTACCTTTCGTAAAAGTGTTTCTTCTTTTTGTTCTACCTCAGGATCTCGTAGGTCGGATGCTATAAATCACGTAGTTCACACGTCCCGAGCAACGAAACGGTGAAATCGTTTTAGTTTTTACCCAGGGCAGTAATGGGAGTAAAGTTTTCCTAAACCATGATTAAACGTCATCGGGTTTTCGCACCTTGACATTCACCAAATCCGGGAACACAAATTCCTTATTTTAATCACCCGTGTCAAGGTTAAAAGTGAAAGCTAAACCATGGTAACGTTCTGTCGGCAATTCGCCACTCAACGTTTTCTTTTTTAAAAGTTATGCTGTCTAAGTCCTGACTCGCGAAATCACGATAAGGGTATGATCATAATTAATTAATCATATAATCCGAGTTTACCTTCCCTTTTAATTAAGTCGTATTATCGCGATCTCGTGGTTTCGCAGCTCGGCATGCAAACTTCCCGGAAACTTACCTTCGAAACTCCGAGTCACGATACGACGAATATAAATAATTATGAAATTAATTAAGCTCCTAATCATAATTACGTTTTTTTTTTTTTTTTTAAGTAAGTAATTTTATATATAAGGGCCTTCAAAGAACCAGACCATAAGTACAAAACTGAGAGTCATCCGGGTTGTAGTTACTGAACTGCTCCAAAAGGAGAAGCCAGTTCAGCCAACTGGGTAATTCTAACACCTGAGTTCTTATCAGTCTTAAAAAACACAAAGCTGAGCTGACAAAGATGCTACTAGAGGAGAAACTATTAAAAAAGAACAGACCCCTTGAGGGGTTAGACAATTGGCATATAGTCTGGCACATACTCTGGCAGATAGCTTGGCCACGGCTCCTCTTCAACAGGTGTCCCTCCGGTTTCCCATTGCATGTCGTTGTCCCCGGTGCACACATCCTTGTTAGTATCTATTTCGGCTCCTCTCGACGGAAGGTGCGCCTACTGACCGATGGCCATGACCACCTCCTTGACCTCCTGCCGAATCGGCTCCTCAACGACTTTGGCGTCTCCCGACGGAATGTGCACCTGCTTACCGATGGCCATGACCGCTTCCTTGACCTCCTAACGAACCAACTCCTCAACTACCTCTGCTGCACCCTGCTTCCTGAGTTTCTCGTTGTCACTTGTGGTGGAGGGCGCTTCTTCTGAAGCCGTGGGAGAGGCTTCTTGATAGGTGGAAAGAAGATGGAGGAGGGTTGAGAGCCTCCCATCACAAGATGTAACCGAAAATGGATGTCCTCCACTCCCTGACGGAGTTCAAAGACCAAGTCGTAAAGGATGGTGAAGTTGTCTTGCCACTGCAAATCCGGATTTGAGTTAAAGGACATCGACGCCTTGTTACGGGCAGCCTGACCATGAGAAGGCATCCCCGTGGGTGATTTTGAGGAAGCAATGTCCGACACAGGGGGAGGAATGGAGTTCCTGGAGGTTGAAGGAGCGGTGAGGTGGTGCTGTGAAGGGCTCGACCTGGTGTCTATTAAGGCTAGGCATTCGAAGCGGGGTACAGGTGCGGTGGAGGGATTGAGAATTGCTATCTCAGGCAACAGGAGCGGCGAGGAGAGAGTTGAAGGTGAACCAGGAGGAGAGGCCGAAGTGCGAGGCCGTCGAGGATGCCAGGGAGAACCCCTTCGCAGTCTACCTCGCTGTCGCGGCATGGTTTGGCCCGGTAAGTGGGAGTGGTTTTCCAGACCAAAGGGGAGGACCTGGAGCGGGCGGGGGGTCATAAGCACCATGAGAAAACAATCAGAACCAGGCCGGAGCCACGGGATGGTAACGCAAACAAACGGAGAAGACATTGCACCCGACGAAATAGAGGTCGAAGGAGCTCGAGTAAATGCCCCTGCGATCGACGTAAATAACATTTATTGCAGGAGGGAGTCGACAGCTATTGGCACGAGCCGGGCACAAGGCTCGCTGCCTTGCTGGCTCCTCCGCACCTCCTCTATGCACCAGGTGGCTGGCCCTAGCACCCCATCCGGGTGATAATTACGTTTTTATTAATCAAAATCAATCATCGCAATTTCGGGGGTTAGAGATTCAAAAGGTTAAAGCAAAATTCCCGATACAAGGAGTGGCGAAAGATTAATTAACATTGGTAAAATCGGATTAATTAAGCTAAATCAATACATCCCGCTTTTTGATGCTTGCACGATTTACGAGGTAGCCTTATTTCTTCCATACGCCAACTGACACTTCAAACCGCCAAAATTTATGGCATTAATTAGAAAATAGGGCGAATCGATGAATAAAGCTCGGGTTTTTATGGTTAAATTTATTTCTGAGCATGATTTGACAGATTTCATCTAAAAGAGTACAACGTTTTCAAATATATATAGAACTGTTGTTCATTATGACAAATGCATTTCTATACCACGCCGAGCACAATCTCTGAGAGAGCTAACTTCTGTATGTATACGTATTTCTATCGCAGAAGAGCTAAAGCACAATATCCAGTTATGGCCCCATGAAAAGCATCCAAAGCCAGTGTTGAGGTTTCGGAACAAGGCTCGAACAATGTTGCTGATACTTCACCTCGAAGTGTCGACTCTGTCCCGAACTGGTCTTTCATTTCCGATGTTCTGCAGGCTGAATTGGTGGATTATTCTGATGATTCCAGCGACAATGAAAAAGATGATATAACCACCAAGTATAAGATCGTCATCCAATTCAGAATGCACAAAGTAGCAGCCAGGCCACGACTACTGCCATATTATGATATGGTCCGATGGGCATTAGACCATGTGGACATACCAACCAGAACCATCATGAATGAGCAGAAGGTCACCATCGGGACTTTCAGGCCTGAACATCTACAAGCCATGTATAAGTTTCCCACAACGTCCGACTTTACATATGGTGCCGAATTCTTAGACGAATTCAAACAGAAGGAATGTGTGCAGTATGATAAAACCATGTCTAGCTTAATAAAAGATTGGGTTTCGCGCGCTGCGAAGTTCAGGGCAGACAATCATGGTATATATTCAATAGCTTCTTTAGAACCGCAATATATAGATTATACATGATGACATGCAGATTATACAGGAGAGAGGACACCTCACATTTCTTTCTTCCATGGGTACCTCTAATGTTTCAAGTTGCCGAAGGTTGTTCCTTCGATTGGGCGAAGATGCTGTCCGACAGCCTGACCAGTCGGGTCACAGAGTATCGGGCGCAGAAAGAAAGTGGAAAAATTGCTTCATTTTTTATGTCTACATACATTATGGACGCCGTTTGTTTTTTAACACCATTTCCCTTAATGAGATGGAGTTAGACTCCAGCAGAGGACAAGCCCATACACGTCTATCATTCAAAATTATGGGAAAACAAAGCGGCAAATTTCGTATACGAAATCTTCAACTGGGTGATGGTGCCTCTGCATGTCACTATTTTCGGTCACCCGCCACCCAGGATCTCGGACAGTATAGTGACAAATCTGAGTAGCATAGCTGACTGGTATGCAGAAGCCGAATTTTCATATCTCAGAGTTTTCGGGGCTTTTTTTCCCTCGCATGCATTGCCATTATTCATTCCCGACAAGCTGGCTTGTCGTGAGGTTGCTAGACAAACAATAATCAGTGGTATAAGCAAGGAGCTTAAGGAATACTCAAAGAAGGTATGGCCACCTTTTCCTATTCATTTAAATTCATATTCTTTATTAGATTTCGGGCATGCCAAAGCTGAGGCAGCAGCCCTGAAAGACCTAATTTTGGTCCTCATTGAATACAAGAAGCACGATCTGCAAAGGGTCGTGAGCAATCATTTGGCCAGTTGCGGGCTCAAGAGATTTGAGCACGAGAATTCACCCTCGGATGACATTTTCTGAGGCACAAGGTCCTATGCCAAGATTCTAGCTCGGATACAAACCTTGGCACTCGAGGAAAGAGCCGATGTTCTGAAGTTCCAAGAACATCGACACAGTTGTCTTCCCGCAGTGTTGCGGGGTGAGAGTCCGAGTACGGTGGAGGTGAAACAAAAAGATGCCAAAGGCTCTAAGGATGCGACTCCTGATCAATAAAAACACCAGGACGAGGGAGAGCAAACTAAGAGTCCGAAAACAGAGATAAAGACTCCCGACCTGCTGAAGAAGCAGAGTCCAGTTACTACTCCGGGAAAATCAGTGAAGCAGATCGGAGAACCTATCACATCAGTTACCCCCTTGCAGTCGACTCAGGGAAATATTGATGCAGGATGGATCGTCAATGAAGAGTTGAGGCCTATAATGGTAGAAGAACTCCCTCTGAATGAGTTTTTATTCGATAAGAAGAGAAAGGCAGTGGTAAAGAGGGAATTCTATCAGGAAGGAGAGTCAACGACCAAGAAATACAAAGTTATAACTGATGGAAAAGACAAGAGGAATGAACAATTTGTGACTGAAATAACAGGGACATTAGGAGCATATGCCTCGATGAATCAATTTTCAGTTGGGGTCTTGAAAAACCAACTGAAACAAAAGAATCGCCTCATCAAGACCCTGGAAGCTAGACTAGCCACAACAACGGAGACTGCCAAATACCAGGCGAGTGTAGGTATAGAGCAAGCAAGGTTGGCTGATAAAAATGAGATAGAGCTGCTCAAGACTAAGCTCGAACAAGCACAGCTGGTGGTTCAGGATGGTCAGATACAAGCGACCCAGCAAAAAGATCTGATCCAACAGCTGCAGGCTAGGGTGGAAATCGCCGAAAGCAAAGTGATAGATATCGGGATGTTTCAGTCCCAGGCGATGGAGATTCGAAGTAGAGTCTCTGCGGCCCAACGAAATTTACTCAGCAAGGTAGAGGAGATTCGGGACAACTGCTTGTTGGTTAATAAAGTTTTGGAGAATTTAACTGCTAGAGAAAGGGAAGCTGGAGAAGCACGGATCGCTTTCCAAGAGGCTGTGATAGCCACAAACAACAGGGATTCGGGAAGTACTTCTAGGTTCACCATTTCAGAGCAGACCAGAGGAAACATTCTATTAAAAGAATGGGAGCACAACATTGTGGAAGATAAGATGCAAGCCAAAAGGGTAACGAATTCCTTAGAAGAGGCCTTTAGTTCTATAGATGGAAATATGCTAGGCATTGATAACAGAGGTAATGCCGAGACATTGATTCAAATGAATATCGAAAAAATCTCGCTTGATTTAAAGGACAAAGAGGAAAGAGATTCGGCCGAGATCTCCCTAGTGACTATGGTGGACATAGTCCAAATAGACAAATGTATGATTAAACCAAGCGCACAATTGTGCGCTATCGACATCATAGACAGACATATGGAAGATAGGCTGCCGCAATTAACCTGAGATTGTTACTCTTTTGAGGCCAACTGTCAAGAAGAACCGTCAAGGCTGATATATCAGCTGGTTGAAAGATGTGTCACCTGTACCGAACACGCGTGAGGATAAACTTCTGGCACCAAGTGAAGACAGAGAAGAAGAAATGTAGCGATTGCTCTCCTCCCTATCATAACTGAAATTTTTGTAACGGTTGAGATTCCGTCTTATTGTAAAACTGTATAAATATACCATAGAAAGAAAGAGAAGGGGGGCTGGACCTTTTTGTGTCGATTGTAACAGAGTTTTTACATTTTTAGAGTTAATACAAAGCAAATCTGAAGATTCTCAATTCCGTCACGACTGTGTTATGAGTTCATTTTCTTGTATCTCATATTTCATTTCATTTCATATTCATAACTGATGAATGCTTCGTTATAATTTAGTACGACCACTACTATAGCGAATGGATTTTGGTTTCTGTAATTGTTTACTATTTTTCCTCTGTACCAGTGATCAGCAGGTGTAAGACCAGTCAACACTTCCAGAATTCTATATATATTTTATGCTTCATCAGGTTATTTGCTTACAGTTTTCCTCTTCTGTTTATACGTGAGATTCTCCCTTGATAGGAGCCTTATTCGATAGATAGCTAAATGTTTTTCTCCCACCTCATACATTTTATTAAGATATAACTCAGTTATGGGAAAGAGCCTTTGATTTTCACCTCGTTTTATTTCCGAAATCGTAAATTCTCTTTTATACGACCGAATTGAGACAAAACTTAATTTCCCTTTGAAGTTTTTCTTATTTCACTGTTCCTCCATGACTGTCCCTGTACCAACACAGCCCAATATCGAACCCGGATTATCAAATCAAACACACATTGTCTTAAACCTTTTCGATACTATTCTTAAAACAACTACTACCCATGTTGAACTCGAACGTTCATGGGCAGCGATTGAACGAAATATAACCATCCAGGAACAATTGGAAGCTAGACAACGCCAACGTAGAAATATCCCCTAGTTTCCTTTACTGAAGGTTGACATTTCTCTCTTCTCCACCCTTTACCCACTTTCGGATGCCTAGACACTGTACTTCTAAGCCTTAAGTACAGACTCTAGAACAACATATTTCTGGCGCCGTTGCCGGGGACCAAAGTTACGAAACCTTTTTCCCTGGGAAAACGACATTTGTTTTTCGTTGAAAGTGTTACCCTTTGATAGTGAACAAAGAGTACACACCTTTTAAGGCTTTTCAATATTTCACTTGGCGACTCCACAGGTAATAAACTGGCATCCAGTCGAAGGAATACCAGACAAAACCCAGATGGTAAGAAGATTACGCCCATTACCGATCCCAAGAAGATTCTAAAGGCGAGAGGCTCTCTTAAGCCAACCGCTACAGTCTACAAACTTAAAACCACACAACTGAAGACTAAGAGTCCTTCTGAACCGTCAACTTCACTCAATCCTCTCTTTGATACTAAAGTTTAAACGTCAAATTGCTCCGAAGTTAGGAGTGAGATTCATCCAACAGTCCCCTTAGTACACAAAGGAAAGCGTCCTCTTGAAAGTTCGTCGGTAGTGGAAATACCATCTTTCCTTCAGGTAAATTTCTCGATCTCACCTAATTCTGAAGAGTGTGTTACACGTTTGGTTTCCACACCCGTCGGTTCTCCCGATTTCGTCTCTTGCAAATCCGAGGAACTAAGTCCTCGCGTTCCTTATCTTTCATCGCCGGATTTTCCTCCTCACGAAGAAAATAAAGATTCACTTTTAATTTTCTGAAACCCCCTTTACGACTTTCCACAAATAACGATGGCAGCCGCCGGAGGAGGAGGTGGAGGGTTCATCGGAGGAGGAGGGGGAGGAGCTCCTCTAGGAGGAGCTGGAGGCCAAGGGCCTACCCCCCCTCCTAGAGTGTTTGCGAAAGTTGCAGCCAGATATGCCCCCTTGGTATTGCCCGTTCCTCTACACGACCTTCCCGAAAATTACATAAAAAATTTGTCAAAATTCACTGGGGAAGGGGATCTAACCGCGACCGAACACATTAATTTCTTTGATCAATCCATAGATATCCTAGGTATCGAACATGAAGACGTATATTCGAGGCTTCTTTTTCAAACCTTCGAAGGCCAGGTCCGAACTTGGTTTCAGAGTCTACTTGTAGCATCTATCCTGTCTTACGATGCCTTAGAAGATGTTTTCCTCAGACAGTGGGGCGAAAGAAAGGACCACTTATATTATTTAACCGAATTTGGGTCTTTAAGAAAAAAGAATTCTGAAATAGTCATGGAATTTATTCAAATATTTAACAAACTGTATAACAAAATCCCAACCGAGGTTAAGCCATCCCAACCCGCGGCCAAGGTAACTTTCGCGGGGGCTTTCGAGCTGGATTTCGCACTCCTTTTACGAGAAAGAAGGGGAGCCACCCTAAACCGAATGCAAGACGATGCTGTGGAAATTGAGTCTAATATGATGGCTTCTAGTAAGCTTAAAGCTAAAGTAGAAATGACAAATCGGGAGACTAAACGCTTTAGAGAACAAGCAGGTCCGTCGGGGTCTATTAGATCCACATATGATAGGGTAGATGATATGGCTAGAGTAATTAAAGAACTATCTAATAAAATATCCAGAATGGAGCTCGAACAGGCCAAAGCTGATTCTTTCCCCAAAAAGGATTTCAAGAGGAAACCCAACCCTTCGAACCAACAAAGACAAATAAAAAACGAAGATCAAAAAATACAAGCTCCCTTAAAGAACGGAAATTTTATAGGAGCGGATGATTTTCAAGACTTCGGAGATTCGGATAATGACGTCACGAACTTCAGTGATGAATGCACACAACCATACCTGACTCGAGAAGATTATGAAAAATCTCTAAACATGCAACAACCATCGAATAAGGGTAAAGAAAGTGATCATACTGACCTTTGTGAATCTCAACAAGAAACTGAGATGATAATGGCTGAGATCCAACCCAAGTATAACTTAAGATCTAAGAGTAAGCCCACCTCAACTACTCAACCCAAGAAAATCCTCCAAAGAGGTCAAGCTTATGAGCCTACTCCGGAAGAGACCTTATTACCCAACAACAAAGCGAAAGTGTTAAGCATACAAGGGTTCGAAATGGGAAAAGTTGAGCCCCAAGCACAAGAAACCGAAACGGCTAATAAAATTACGCCTTCGACCAGGACCATGAGTAATAAAGCGGTCCGGACGAATAAATCAGAAATGAAGGATTCAGAAGTATCAACCAAAGAAACAGACAAGGTGAGCAGAACTTTTAGTTTTGAAAACGAGATAAGTAAAATTAAGATACTGATCCCTCTGGTAGAACTAGCAAAAAACCCCATTTATCAGAAGCAGATTACCAAAGTGATGGGTGTCTCAGAACTAGAAAGCCGGTCTGACGTTTTAAACCTGGAAGATGACAAACCTAACATCACTTTTGGTCCACATTTTGAAGGGGCCAAAGATACTATTGCTCCCTTTTATATCACTTTAAATGTATATGACCAATTGCTACATAATTGCATGTTAGACTCYGRAGCCTCCCATAACGTTATGCCTAAGATTATCATGGAMAAATTGGGTCTTCARATCACYAGRCCTTATGGAGACCTTTACTCTTTTGACTYGAGAAGGGTTAAGTGTATGGSAATGATAAAGGACTTAGTAGTTACCCTGGCACAGGTCCCGGTTAAGAGTATCCTGATGGATGTGGTTATTGCAGATATTCCCCCTAAGTATGGCTTATTGTTGTCTAGGTCATGGGGAGCCAAGCTGGGGGGTTCCCTTCAATTGGATATGACGTTCGCCACAATTCCTATGTTTGGCGGTCAATTTACTCAGTTGTACAGAGAAACAAGATTAACATATATAGTGAGCGACCCTCAAAACCCAAACAATTTCCCTATTTACATTGCGGACCAAGATCTGGGAAATTGTATCTTGTCCTTTGATGATGGTTTAGATGGTTGTCCGGAGGAAAACGATATAGAGAAGGAAGAGTCAAGTTACTTGACAGAGGATCTGTGTAGCACCGGTGTCTGGAAAATGTATTTTGACAGTGCCTCATCTTCTGAAGGGGCCGGTGCAGGAGAGATTTTAGTGGCTCCCGAAGGTAAGTTCGTTGTTCCTTTTTCCTATCGACTGCAGTGGGATATAGATTACACTAACAACGTATGTGAATATGAAGCGTTGGTGTTAGGATTAGAGGCTGCCAAAAAGCTAAAAATAAATAACTTAGAGGTATATGGAGATGCAGAGTTAATAGTCAAACAAATAAATTGACAGTACCAAGCCAAGCATCCCAGATTAAGATCTTACATGAATTGTGCCTGGGATCTCATGGAAAATTTTTTCTCGCTCGTAAATGTCCACTTCATCCCGCGCATAGAGAATTTACATGCTGATGCATTGGCTAAAGCAACTTCAACCTTCTCCCCTCCTACGACTTTCAAATTGAAGTATCACATAGAAATCAAGCACAGACCATCTATACCAGACAATATCTAGCACTGGCAGGTCTTTGAGGATGACGAACAAATTAAGAAATTTCTTGAAGCAGTGGGTGAATTCTCCGAAATGCATGTAGACCAAGAAAATCAAAATGACCCGATATGGATCATGCAAGAAGGGGAGGATCCTGAAGCTTTTCGAGAAAAAATCGTGGATCATCGTATGCTGGTCCTTAAAAACAACCAGATCCCGAAAGGATTGATTCCTCTGGAAATACTTTTTGATCAAAATGACATACCTCTGAAGTCCACCTTACAACCCCAACTAGAAGAAGTGGAGGATTGTGATATAGGAACCAAAGAATAATCTAGGGTGGTAAAAATATCCAAGTTCCTCCCTCCCAAAATAAAAATTAAGTATAAAGACCTACTCAGACAATATAAGGATGTTTTTGCCTAGTCTTATGATGAGTTAAGAACATATGACACTTCCGTAATTGATCACAAGATACCTTTAAAGCCCGGGGTCAAACCATTCAGGCAAAAGCTTAGACAGATCAACCCCATTTTGTTACCTGTGATCGAAAAAGAAGTTAAGAAGCTTTTAGACGCGAAAATAACAGTACCTCTGAGATATTCAGATTGGGTAGCAAACCTGGTCCCGGTCAAGAAAAAGAGTGGGGAAATCAGACTGTGTGTGGATTTTCGAAACTTAAATAAGTCATCTCTCAAGGACAACTATCCGCTGCCCAAAATGGACCACGTGTTAGAAAAGGTAGTTGGATCCAACCGAATGTCTATGATTGACGGGTTCTCTGGTTATAATCAAATCGCCATGAATGAACAAGATAGAGAAAAAAATGCTTTCACCACACCATGAGGTACGTTCATGTACGACAAAATGCCTTTTGGTTTGATGAATGCAGAGGCCACATTCCAGCACTCTATGGACATCGCTTTCATAGGAGAGAGGGATAAGTTCATAGTCATTTACCTCGACGATTTGACGGTTTTCTCTAAAACCGACGAAGAACACTTGATACATCTCAAACAAACTTTCGAAAAATGCCGCAGGTTTGGTCTATCTTTAAACCCAAAGAAACCACATTTCGCCATGTGAGAAGGTAAGCTGTTGGGTCATATCGTATCTAGGGATGGAATCAGGATTGATCCTAAGAGGATTGAAGCAATCGATACTATAAATATTCCCATAAATGTAAAAGAAATTCAATATTTCTTAGGTAAAATAATTTTTTTACGAAGATTTATCCCGAATTTCGCTGAAATTGTAAAACTGATCAGAGGTATGTTGAAAAAGGACAGCGAAGTAAAATGGAMAACCAAGGCCAAAGCATCATTCACGCATATTAAGAAAGTCATAAGCGAGGCACCTGTGTTAGCGAGCCCAGACTATTTGAAAGATTTTCTTATTTTCTCATTTGCCTCCGAACACACTATCACCGCGGTGCTCCTACAAAAGAACGAAGAAGGATTCGAACAACCGATCACCTTTTTCAGCAAGAGCCTTAGAGATGCAGAACTGAAGTATGATATAATAGAAAAATAGGCGTACGCCATGGTAAAAGCATTAAAGGCATTCAGAGCGTATTTACTACACTCAAAGATAATTGCGTACGTGCCTACCAGTTCTGTGAAAGATATATTGGTACAGCCAGACAACGATGGAAAAATAGGGCGATGGCTCGCCAAAATCCAAGAATTTGATCTGGAAGTCAAACCGACCAAATTGATAAAAGGGCAAGGCCTGGCCAAACTCTTAGCTGAGTCGAATTTCAGAGCCCTAGATATCAATTGCCTGCAGGAAGGTGACAAAGACACGAACCTAAATGAGCTGAATGATGAAATAGGTCCAAACAAGATCGAAGAGAAGTTCATATCGTCAGGCTGGTACAGAGACATAGTGTCGTACCAGCTAAATCTAAAATTCCCAAATGAGCTATCACCATCTAAATCCAGGATTTTAAAACTCCATGCAGTTAAATATTGTATTGTCGAAAGTCAGCTATATTGGAAAGATCCACTCGGTTTTCTGCTAGTCTATTTAGTCAAATCGAAAACTCAGCGGGTTATAGATGAATTTCATGAGGGAATATGTGGGGGGCATCACGCTTGGAGAGCTACAACTTATAAGATTATGAGGGCTGGGTACTACTGGACAAAAAATTTCTCAGATGTTAATGTCAAAGTGCAGGCCTGCAACCCTTGTCAACTATTTGCAGGTAAACAGAAGCTCTCGGCACTGCCTTTAGTTCTAGTAAAATCCGAAGCCCCATTTCAGCAATGGGGTCTAGACTTCATAGGCGACACTAATCCCCATTCCAGTGCTCAACACAAGTGGATCTTAATTGCAACAGATTATTTTACTAAATGGGTGGAATCCATTCCAACCAAAAGGGCAACAGACTCGGTGGTAATCGATTTTTTAGAAGACAATATTTTGTCAAAATTTGGTTGCCCCCGAAAGATAGTTACAAACAATACCCAAGATTTTAAATCTATGGTTATGATCAGTTTCTATCAAAAGTATAATATCGTTCTTGGTCATTTCACAACATATTACCCCCAAGGAAACGGATTGGCCGAATCATCTAACAAGAGCCTGGTAAATATAATCAAGAAAGTATTGGATGAAAATAAAAGGTCTTGGCATATGCACTTAAAATACGCATTGTGGGCGAATCACATAAGCACAAAAAGGTCAATCGAAATTTCTCCTTTTCAGATGGTATATGGGACCGATGCTGTGCTACCTATAAACCTTGCGCTCCCAGTGATGAAGTTATGGCAAGATCAAAATGAAGAACCCAATCATGTCACCAGAAGGATAAATCAACTGATCGAGGTTCAACATCATAGAGTCGAAGTAGATGAAAAGATGTAGAAGTACCAAGATGACATGAAGGCATTATTTGACCACAAAGAAAAGGATAGAGATTTCCTCCCAGATGATTTAGTGTTAAGGTGGGATGCAAGAAAGGAAGAAGCAACAAAACATGGTAAATTTGACCACCTCTGGTATGGGCCATTCATGGTCTCGGCTTTGGAAGGAAAAAATTCTTTCCTACTGGAAAATATAGACGGTGAAGACCTCAACGCCCCTGTCAACGGGCGATATCTGAAGCAGTATATGACGTAACA
>ML779941.1:346075-374030 GCA_009831015.1 Picea engelmannii
AATATATATATATATATATATATATATATATATATATATATATATATATATATATATATATATATATATATATATATATATATATATATATATATATTTTTCATTTAAACATTGCTCTTGATTTTCTTTTTTCGTTCATGAACTTTCGACACATTTCGGATAGCCCCGATAATATTCATATTTTCCTCTTACAGGATTCCAGCTGCATACAAAACAAGCAAGAGAAGTAAACTGAAAGTCGGTGTCATAAATAAATCGGCTTAAACAGGTGATACCTAAGAAATTTCATATTACGCAAAGAAATTGAAATGAAAAGGTAAAGATGAGATTTCCCAAAAGACATGTTCTAAAGGACTATTAAAGAAAACCGAGGTAACCTCACTCAAACAACAACATCAACTGAACTGATAAATAACACAGTTGTTTCTTGGTTTAATAGCCTTTGAAAAATTAAGACAAATTAAATGATTCACCCAATTTAAAAGCAGTTAGTCGAAGTAAAGTATCCCCGATAATATCTACAAGAGTCAGTTTTGAATTTTTGACCTCTGTATTTTCATTCAGTAAGTCACTACCTGGCATCCTTTCTATCTTCGGGTTTACCTTGTAAAAAGTCACCATCTTTCCGTTTCATATACGAAGGGATAAGAGTTTTTCGTTTCAACCTCGTGAGCTTCAAAGAAGATTGTGGAAAGAAAGCGGGTCTTCACAACTACTCGATCCCCTGCTAAACGAAGGAACGTTTAAAGTGATCCTAAATTTCCTAGGTTTTTCAACGACATCGGAGGATTGAAGCTTTCTCAAATAGAATGCCCTAAGAAAGTTATTTTCCCTTTTTCCCTATGAACGAAGGTGTTGTGAAGGTCAAGGGAAGGTTGGTACCGAGTAATCAAATTAAGTTGACAGACCTATAATGCAAAATATTACACAGATATCAGCCCTGATACAAACCGATTGCCCCCATCTTCGCGCTCTAAAAAACAAATTATAAGACAGGTGGTGAAAGGAAATTAAGAAATGATTGCCCCCACCTAGTCCAAGAGACGATGAAAGGAAATTCAGAAATGATTGCCCTCATCTCAACATTTAAATGCATGAATATATTCTGAAGTGGTGAAAGGAAATTCAGTAAAAGGGGCCAGATAACTTCACCAGGGTACTGAATAGGCTCGCTGGCAGTGAAGCAATATCTAAGATATCTGTAAGGCTGTTATACATGAATATCACTCTACTCCGGTAACCAATTCTTTTAAAAATCCTGATCTACATCCCACGTTCAGACGAGACTTCCCAATTAAAAACATATAATCTTCTTATTTTGATGCAAGCTGATAGCCGCAAGATCTGTTGGGTCTCCTAGAACTGTTTTGATTGTCTTAAAGTAGACCTGAATTTAGTAGCGGGAAAGGGAAAGTCGTGAAAGGGACTACAACTAAGTCTAAAAAGAGTATCTGAGTTTGAAAAAGATTTTCAAGGTAAAGAACGAAGTCTCTTTCCCCCTTCGATACCCTGTTCTCATGAACCTTTTCGCCTGATTGAAGCTATTGACTCCATTTACCCAATATTGGCACGTGGTCTACTGTTCTTCCCGCCTTACAAGAAAGAGGGATCCCTAGTTGGAGCCTATGTTGGAGCCGCCTTTGTTTTTTTCTAGCTCGTCACAAATATAATGCTCGAAATCGAAAGATGGTTTTCGTTTTTTCTGTCTGTGGTTTCAAAATCTCCGAAGCTTTATCACACAAACAACGATGATTATTGTACTCTCGAGGTGAGTCCTACCTTTCGTAAAAGTGTTTCTTATTTTTTTTCTACCTCGGGTTCTCATAGGTTGGATGCTATAAATCATGTAGTTCACACGTCCTGAGCAACGAAACGGCGAAATCGTTTTAGTTTTTACCCAGGGAAGTAATGGGAGTAAAGTTTTCCTAAACCATGATTAAACGTCATCGGGTTTTCGCACCTCGGCATTCACCAAATCCAAAAGTGTATTGTCGTAGCCCCGATAGCCGGGAACACAAAGTCTTTATTTTAATAACCCGTGTCAAGGTTAAAAGTGAAATCTAAACCATGGTAACGTTCTGTCGGCAATTCCCCACTCAACGTTTTCTTTTTTAAAAGTTATGCTATCTAAGTCCCGACTCAAGAAATCACGATAAGGGTATGATCATAATTAATTAATCACATAATCCGAGTTTACCTTCCCTTTTAATTAAGTCGTATTATCACGATCTCGCGGTTTCGCAGCTCGACATGCAAACTTCCCGGAAACTTACCTTCGAAACTCCGAGTCACGATACGACGAATATAAATAATTACGAAATTAATTAAGCTCCTAATCATAATTACATTTTTATTAATCAAAATCAATCATCACAATTTCGGGGGTTAGAGGTTCAAAAGGTTAAAGCAAAATTCCCGATACAATGAATGGTGAAAGATTAATTACTGTTGGTAAAACTGGATTAATTAAGCTAAATCAATACATCCCGCTTTTTGATGCTTGTACGATTTACGAGGTAGTCTTATTTCTTCCATACGCCAACTGACACTTCAAACCGCCAAAATTTATGGCATTAATTAGGAAATAGGGCGAAATCGATGAATAAAGCTTGGGTTTTTATGGTTAAATTTATTTCTGAGCATGATTTGACAGATTTCATCTAAAAGAGTACAACGTTTTCGAATATATATAGAACTGTTGTTCATTATGACAAATGCATTTCTATACCACGCCGAGCACAATCTTTGAGCGAGCTAACTTCTGTATGTATACGTATTTCTATCGCAGAAGAGCTAAAGCACAATCTCCAGTCATGGCCCCGAGAAAAGCATCCAAATCCAGTGTTGAGGTTTCGGGAAAAGGCTCGGACAACGTTGCTGATACTTCACCTTGAAGTGTCGACTCTGTCCCAAACTGGTCTTTCGTTTCCGATGTTTTGCAGGCTGAATTGGTGGATTATTCCGATGATTCCAGCGACAATGAAAAAGATGATATAACCACCAAGTATAAGATCGTCATCCAATCCGGAATGCACAAAGTAGCAGCCATGCCACGACTACTACCATATTATGATATGGTTCGATGGGCATTATACCATGTGGACATACCAACCAGAATTTAACTGCTAGAGAAAGGGAAGCTGGAGCAGCACGGGTCGCTTTTCAAGAGGCTGTGATAGCCACAAACAACAGGGATTCGGGAAGTACTTCCAGGTTCACCGTTTTGGAGCAGACCAGAGGAAACATTCTATTAAAAGAATGGGAGCACAACATCGCGGAAGGCAAGTTGCAAGCCAAAAGGGTAACGAATTCCTTAGAAGAGGCCTTTAGTTCTATAGATGGCAATCTGCTAGGCATTGATAATGGAGGTAATGTCGAGACATTGATTCAAATGAATATGGAAAAAATCTCGCTTGATTTAAAGGACAAAGAGGAAATAGATTCAGCCGAGATCTCCCAAGTGACTATGGCAGACATAGTCCAAATAGACAAATGTATGATTAAACCAAGCGCACAATTGTGCGCTATCAACATCATAGACAGACAGATGGAAGACAAGCTGCCGCAATTATCCCGAGAATTTTACTCTTTTGAGGCCAACTGCCAAGCAGAACCGTCAAGGCTGATGTCTCGGCTGGTTGAAAGATGTGTCACCTGTAACGAACACGCGCGAGGACAAACTTCTGGCACCAAGTGAAGACAGAGAAGAAGAAATGTAGCGATTGCTCTCCTCCCTATCATAACTGAAATTTTTGTAACGATTGAGATTCCGTCTTATTGTAAAACTGTATAAATATAGCATAGAAAGAAAGAGAAGGGGGGCTAGACCTTTTTGTGTCGATTGTAACAAAGTTTTTACATTTTGAGAGTTAATACGAAGCAAATCTGAAGATTCTCAATTCTGTGACGACTGTGTTATGAGTTCGTTTTCTTGTATCTCATATTTCATTTCATTTCATATTCATAACTGATGAATGCTTCGTTATAATTTAGTATGACCACTACTATAGCGAATGGATTTTGGTTTCTGTAATTGTTTACTGTTTTTCCTCTGTACCACCTATTAGCAGGTGTAAGACCAATCAACACTTCCAGAATTCTATATTTATTTCATGCTTCATCGGGTTATTTCCTTACAGTTTTCCTCTTCTGTTTATACATGATATTCTCCCTTGATAGGAGCCTTATTCGATAGACAACTAAATGTTTTTCTCCCACCTCATACATTTTATTAAGATATAACTCAGTTACGGGAAAGAGCCTTTGATTTGCACCTCGTTTTATTTCCGAAACCGTAAATTATCTTTTATAGGACCGAATTGAGACAACACTTAAATTCCCTCTGAAGTTTTTCTTATTTCACTGTTCCTCCATGACTGTCCCTATACCAACACAACTCAATATCGAACTTGGATTATCAAATCAAACGCAAATTGCCTTAAACCTTTTCGATACTATTCTTAAAACAACTACTACCCGTGTTGAACTCGAACGTTCATGGGCAGCGATTGAACATGATATAACCATCTAGGAACAGTTGGAAGCTAAACAACGCCAACGTAGAAATATTCCCTAGTTTCCTTTGCCGAAGGTTGAAATTTCTCTCTTCTCCACCCTTTACCCACTTTCGGATGCCTAGACACTGTACTTCTAAGCCTTAAGTACAGAATCTGGAACAACACCGACCATCAAATTTCATCACTGGTTGGAATGGTTGAAAACAAAAATGCATTAAAAAATTAACTTGTATTCTCACATAACCCACGAAGCCTTTTCTACTTTTTGGGGCATTTTGGTTGTTAAATTCCATCATTGATTGAAATGGTTGCAAGACAATATGCATTAAAAAAGTGAACTTATATTCTTGAACAACTTGCAGAACCTTTTCTACTTTTCTTAGATGACTTACCACTTGGAGACTCAAGTGAGTAATGATAATGATGCATGTAAGGTTGGCAATGGAACAATTCCCAACACATGCAAGTACTTTACCTACCCTAATAATTGTTATAATGCTTACTAGTAAGTAGCATAATGACATGAAAGTGATTTATTAACAATTGTGATTATGGATTTTTGTGTAAATATACAAGTTTACCATAGAAGCGTCATTTTTTTTTTGGGAGGTTTGTCTCTATATTTAGTATCAAAGAGGATGCCATCTTTCTATAAAGGTGAAGACACACCTATTTATTATGGGAATCCTTCATTCTCAAATGCTATTTATAGACATTGTTACTAGTCTACTAATTGTCCAAACTGAACAAAATAGTACAAATTCTAGATTCCTTTCAAGGATCAAATATCACCTAATTGAGTACAATGCCCAAGTGAAGGTGAAGATATATTGGAATTCCTTGAGGACATTGGAAATATTTGGTTATTTTTATTAGTGATTTGAAATTCTCAAGGCACTAGAGAAGATGTCTATCCTAATATGCTCATTGAAGTCTCATACCTTCTCAAGGGTGATATAAATAATTTGAAGAACCCCACTTGGCCATTAGCTCTATGATAGTGAGGCGTAATATCCCAATGATAAATCAAAGTCTTGGGTAAGTGACCAAATCATTTCATTCATAAAGTAAATTCCACCCTTATTGCTCATTTACAAGGGACAATTAAAACAAGTTATGATATCTAGAAAAAAATGACCACTATCTTGGTTGAATTGGTGTGGGAGGCAATGTCCTCTACCCACTTATTTAAAGTGATCAACGCATTTGCGTGGTTTCGAGACACACTAGATCTTCACAAAACCTTAGCACAATAGACATTGCTGCTAAGAATTCTACAACACTCATTGCACCAAGATTTATACAACACTTGTTGCGTCACTTTACATGACCAACAAAAGTTCCTTGTCATGGTAGACTTCTCATGCATGACTTACATTATACCTTGAGAGCACCAATATTTTTTCTAACACCATATCCTTTTGGTGCTAACTCGACAACTAACTCACCATGCTACCACAACAACAATTAAGTGGGTTACATCAGTGCCACACCATAGCCTAGAGGAGTGACATGGCCAATAACATGGGTGATCAAAGTTGACTAGGTCAAACTAGGATACACCCCATTGATCAAATTTGACAAAGTCAATGCACACCCTAGATAAATTGATTTTAGGGAATAAGGCATTGATCAAGCTTGTTCACTATGCACAAGGTCGACCATAAGGATTGCCTCCATTAACAAATTGATCATCCATTCATGTATATATATGTATCATGTTCTATTGTAAATTATCTTCAGACCATAGTCTGTGAATTCTCTATTCTTTTTTCTTTTGTAAGTTCTACTCTATACATGTATCCCCCACACGAATTGGGGACACAATGATATTGACTTCACTCTGGTTTTGTACTTGTTTTGGTATCAATATTGAGATCCTCCATATGGATGTAATAGGGGCCTATAGGTCCATTAGAGATAAGAGTATATAAGTATGATGTTCATTTAATGTAATGTGTATTAGGTCTTCGATGTTAGTTATCATCAAATAAGGCCCCATTAGGTAGTTAGAAATTGATAAATGTAATGTGGCTTCATTAAAGAAGGCCCACTAGGTAGTTAGCATTTGTTACCTATAAATACATATGAAGTCCTCCTTGTTGAGCATGTATGTGAATATTGTTGTATTGGAGAACTTAGCTCATTGGAGTTTCCCCCCTCAAAGAGTTAAGTGAACAAGGGTTGATCCTTCTGTAAAAGGATCCTTGTAAGGTGTTTCCCTACTTAAGGGTATTTTGATAAATAAAGAATCGATGCATTTATTTCCCATTATTGGATATCTTGTGTGTGACTAATTTTTTAGATCTAAGGTATAGAATGATGGGTATCAGAGCACTTTCCAGGGCATAGTTGGGTAATTTTTTTTACTTGTTGTTTCTTGATTTAAATGTATTTTCCCCACAAAAATACATGATTTAAAAAAATCTCTCAAATATGAGTTCAAACGAAGGAGATATTTCACTTTGAA
Source organism: Picea engelmannii (assembly GCA_009831015.1). Lineage (NCBI taxonomy): Eukaryota > Viridiplantae > Streptophyta > Pinopsida > Pinales > Pinaceae > Picea > Picea engelmannii. Next base: position 353,063 of record ML779941.1, read on the forward strand.
ATCTTCCTTTTTTTAAGGATTTCTAATGATGGCCGTGGGTATTGCAAAGCAAATAGCTGTTGATAGAGTACTTAGATTACAACCATATCAACAAAATTTGATATACAATTTATGAGGCTTTGATTTGGTATATTATATGATATACTTTCAATCAATATTAGCATGCTACAATGCTTGCACACTTCCACCCCCACACCATAGATGAACCACATGTTACAATAAGTATGGAGAACATTCACTATTGTAGTAGGAAGGGAATACACCTCATGTGGTAAATATTTTATGTTGAAAATGGAATGCAATTTAGCAGGGTTGACGAATGCCAAGATCAAATAGATGCTTGGTGTGATTTAGAGGATTCTTATATTGATTTCTATCTCAACTATTATCATTTTTGGAAATACAACTATTTCCAACTTCTGTTTGATGACACTTCTCCACCATATGAATAGAATATCATCAATGAAAGACAACAACAGGTGGTGCCTACAAGTTCCATGTATGCTTCTTCTATAGTGGTAGAGTCCCTTTCAAAGCCATCCTTTTACAATGATATGGAATATTTGTTTGCTATGAATGGTTCTATTTATTTAGATCCACATGAAAGTGGTGGGAATTTGTAACGCAAAACTAAGAGATTCATTGAGCTTAGGTGTCATTAATTGGGAGTGTGCATGAGCACTATGACATGGGACTTGGGGTTATGGGCAAGCTTCCAAGACTACTTCAACATCACATTCAACATTTATACATGGGACCTGGGTTTATGGATGATCTTCCACGACTACTTCAGTGTTGCGGTTAGAACTCGTACATGGGACCCTAGATTATGGATGTATATCATATGTACACATGTTAAGGACAATGCTTCTCAAAGGGGGGGTGTAATGTTGGGATTCTCTGTAGGGGTGTAATAGGGGGCTACAGGCCCATTAGATATAAGAGTATGGTGGCCATTTAATGTTATGTGGGCTAGGTCCACAATGTTAGTTATTGTTAAATAAAGTCCCATTAGGTAGTAACAATCGATAAATGTAATGAGGCCTCATTAAAGAAGGCCCACTAGGTAGTTAGCATTTGATATCCATATATAAGGATGTAGTCCTCCTTATTGAGCATGCATGAGAATATTTTTATATTAGAGAGATTATTTCATTGGGAGGTTACTCCCTTGAAGAGGCAAGTGAACAAGAGTTGATCCTTTCATAAAAGGATCCTTGTAAAGTGTTTCCCTACCTCAAGGGTATTTTGATAAATAAGCAATTGAAGAATTTATTTCCAATTATTGGATATCGTATGTGTGATTAAGTTTTCAAATCTAAGGTATACAAAAATTGGTATTAGATCACTTTCCGAGACACAATTGGGAAAATATGAAACATCAAATAGGTGAGTATTCCCTCAAAACTCACATGTCCATTGAAATGGAAATATGTGATATTGTTTTGGGTAATAAATGACTAAGAATTAGGCCCGATCACCATGGATTTCCTGGAATTATACGTGAGTTTTGAGTAGGATGGCACTTCCTGTGTTCTCAAAGGTCTCAAAGTAGGATATCCAAAAATCATCAACTCCCACCATACGGAAAAGCTTCTCAAAAAGGTTCATTCTAGAATTATTGCACAATTCCATGCTATTAAAGCCTTTGGGGATGCTTCTCATCTAGTTCATTTGTATTTGTAGTTAGTATTGGACAAAAACCACCAAGTATTTGAACATTCCCAAGGGATATGACCCTCATGTGGAGAGCATGATCATAGCATCCCATTGCTTCCTAGTATCCTACCACCCAATGTGCACCCATATCGTCATCCTTTTGCTTAAAACAATCAAATTGAAAAGATTGTACAAGAGCTATTAGTTGCCAATATAATCTGTCCTATTACCATCCCTTACTCTTCTTAGGTTTAGATGGTCCTTTAAAAATAAGGCACTTGGCATATGTGTCCCTATTTTTGTGCCCTTAACAACGTGACAGTTAAAGGTAAATTCCCCATTTCCATCATTGATGATCTCCTAGATGATATACATGGAGCACATTTCTTTACCAAACTTGATACTTTTCTTTGGTTGTCACCAAATTCACATGAAGGAAGTTGATATTTCCATAAATTATTTTTGCACTAATGATGATCATTGAGTTTTTGGTGATTCCCTTTGGTCTTTGTAGTGCACCTTCCACCTTTTAGAGCCTCATGAACCATATGTTTAAAACCCTTCTATGTCCTATTGTCTTAGTATTCTTTAATGACATTTTGATATACAACAAATCTTGGGTGGCATATGTGTATCATGTCTTACAACTCCTATGTAATCATCAGTTGTTCCTCAAGTGTTCTAAATATGATTTTGGTGCTTCAGAAGTTGAATATTTGAAACACATTGTTAGTGGGGAGTGTATGCATGTTGATCCTAAGAAAATTAAGGTGATGAAAGACTAGCCTCATACCAAGAACCTTAAAAGTTCGTGTGGATTTCTTGGCGTCACAAGTTTCTGCCATAAGTTTGTCCAAAACTATGGTAAAATAGTTTCTCCTCTCACCACTCTACTAAAATCGAATTCCTTAAGTTGGAATGAGGAGGCCAAAAAGGATTTTTAGGATTGAAAAGATGTTATGTGTACCACACTAGTTCTCACCCTACCTGACATCAATAAGACTTTTCTTTTGGAATGTGATGCCTCGTGAAAAGGAATTGGGGTTGTGTATTAATGCAAGAGGGATGTCCACTCACCTTCACCCACATGTAATTATGTGATAGAAACTTGGGAAATATACCTATAAGAAGGAAATGTTATCTATTCTTCATGCAGTTGATATGTGGCATCCTTACTTGACGGGGCATCATTTTTATATTAAAATAGACCATCATAGCTTGAAGTATTTTATGGAACAAAGGTTGTCCTCCCTAGAGAAAAAAAAACGGGTCACCAAAATGTTGTTAAGATTTAAGCTATTATTAGGTTTCTTTTCAATTTACTAGATAACCATAACATAGATAGGATAACTAAGAGAAACACAATCACAAGAGACACATCATTTATCCTAGGAAACCCTCACAGGGGAGAAACCCAACAAAAAATTCCTTAATATAGATAGCCAATACAATGCCAAGAGAATAAACCAAACACTACAAAAATTCCTCTCCCAAGTAATGCACCTCTCTCTCTTCCTTCTCTAATTGCAACTCCAAACTTGAGCTCTGGATGATCGAATGAGTGAGTGAACAAATGAGGCACTAGCTACCTTTATTTATACAAACTGGCAAGTGCTAAAAGGAGGTGTCTCTTCACTGGAAGGGATGACTTCTCTTTTTGGGTGGTTAGAACCACTTTAATTTTCCCAGGGGCCAACTTCTCAATTTTCATATTACAATTAGGGTTTTACCAATCCGCAAAAGGGGATTTGGTCATTTACAATGCCCGACATGATCAATCCACAAAAGGTGATTGATCTAATGAATGATACATCAATAATAAATAGAATACTCTTTGTAGTTACAATATTTCAACAAATGTTAGGCTATGACTATGAGATCATCTATAAGAAGGGAAAGGAAAATGTGGTGGCTGATGCTCTCTCTAGGAAGTATGATCAGAAGGGTCCATATTTTCTTTATCTTTTCTATTTCTTGGTTTGTTGTAGGTGGTATGCCAAGAATGGTCAGAGGATGCCAAGATCATGCACATGATCCACTAACTACATTCCAACCACATACATACCCAGGTTATAGTTGGTAGGATGGTGAGCTCTGCTATAGAGGTTGTATTTTTTTGATTTTGGACTCCTCATTTAAATCCAAAGTGTTATCTGAATTACACTCCTCTCCCACAATGGGTCATTATAGGTTTCAAAAAACATGTGACATGATTAAGTGTTCATTCTTTTGGGAAGGGATGAAGAAGGACATCCACACCTTTGTGGTAGGATGTGATACTTTCCAACAACAAAAAGGGAAAATAGTAAAGCCTCCGGGAACCTTACAACCTTGACCCTTTCCCGCAACTCTATGGATTGGTATTTCGATGGATTTTGTTGTGGGGTTACCAAAATTAGTCAAAAAATCAATGATAATGGCAGTTATTGATCAAATTTCCAAATATTCTCACTTTTGTGCCTTACAAAACCCATTCAAGGCCCCCACAGTAGCACACGTCTTCAAGGACAATATTTTTATATTCAAATGGCATACCTAAATCCATTGTGACTGATCATGATCCCACTTTCACCAACAATTTTCGGCAGGAGTTGCTTTGGCTTCAAGGTACCCAATTGAATCTCATTAGAGCATATCACCCCCAAATTGATGGCCATAAGGAAAAAATCAACAAATTTTTGGAAGCTTATTTACGCTATTTTTCTTTTGAATGAAAATCCCAATGGGTCCAATGGTTACCCTTGGATAAATGTTGGTACAATACTATCTGTTATGGTGCTACTAAAATGATCCTCTTCATTATTTTCTATTGACAACTGCCCCCATAAATGATATCATACTTACTAGGCCTCTCTAAGGTTTAGGAGGTGGAAAACACCCCAACAACCCATGTTGAAATTCTTTGTACATCTAAAGATAATTTGGTGTTGGCTCAGAATCACATGAAGCTACAGGTTGATAAAAATCATTCTAAATTCCATTTTGAAGAAGAGGATCATGTGTTCTTACATCTCCAAATCTTTAAGAAAACCTCACTAAAGGAGAAGAAACACTATAAGTTAGATCCTAAGTTTTTGGATGCTATACTATACTAAAAAATATAGGTTTAGTGGGTTACAAATTGGAACTACCCAACCATGCTAAGCTCCACCCAGTTTTTTATGCATCGTGCTCGGAGAAAGTGCTTAGGTCTAATGGTAGAGTTCAAATCACCCTTCTAGAATTGCACAATGAGTGCTCCATTTGGTTGTAGCTTGAGGCTGTTTTGGAAAAATTCTAGTGTCGTCTTTGGTAGTACACTATGCACGAAGTTTTGATCCAATGCTAGTATACATAGCATGAAGATGCTACATGGGAACCAACAAATATTCTTCACCAATTTCCTCATCTCTAGCCTTGAGGACAAGGCTACTTTGTAAGGGGGAGGCCATGTTAGGGTCCCACCCTAACTTCTGTAGTTAGTAGAATATATTGTCACTTAATGGATTGAGGGCCATCTCTATTAAATAAGATCTAACATGATAGTAGAGTTTGAAATCAATAAATGTAATTGGTCTTGTTAAAGAGGGTCCACTAGTTGGTGGTTGGGGACTCATTAATGGAGGTCCACTATGTGGTTATGGTTTTTGTTAATTAGAAACTATATATTGTAGTAGAAGGTATGTAGTCAATTGTTAACTGTATGTTATTGTATTAACTGCATATTATTTTATTTGGAGCTTTGCTCATGTTGACGTTTTTCCCTTTGAAGAGGCAAGTGAACATTGCATCAAATTTTGAATATTAATAAAGGTTTGCTTACTGCTGTTATTTTCCAATTTTGATTATGTTTATTTTCTTTCTACAACTATATTTCCATGTCTTTATTTGTTATTTTATTTCCACATGTATATTCCATTTGTTTTGTTTTGAGTATTCTATTTTAGCCAACAAGGAACACCGCAATCAATAATATATTGTATAAATTGAACAATCATTTCATGCCTCTAATTTTTTTTGTTCTTGGTATCATTCTTCAATTGGATTTCATGTCTGATCAGTGATATCATCACAGAAATAAGTTATAACATCTATCAATTGATCTATATATTATTTTCATGTTTATCATTTCTACAATGTTTATGATTTGACTATATAACTATACACACCATTCCTCACATGAACCTTCATATGCAACCACACTACACTATTCAATATTTCTACCTTATAGTAGTGTGCCAATTATCCTACAATCCTATAATCCCTTAGTATGGATTGCAACATAGTTTATAAGGTCCAACGTCTTTGACTACCTAGATTTTGACCATTGTTATCAAATCTCAAAGGCTCAAAATATTCAAAAGGAGATACCAATGACACTACTTTTTTTTGTTTTATAGCTTCATTTTACATGTAGGTGATTAGACTAGATTCAATGGTCTTGTTCAAGTTGAATTCCAATCTTATTATTCCCTCATATAATGTGTGAAGTGTTGATATTATGGTAGTTGCGGGAGGTATTTACCTCCATGTGTAAACCTGACGAGAATAGAATATTCCAGGAAGCAAGAAGAAACCCTAATGAGTTGGCTAATAACCCTAGAAGACATGTCGGCTCAAGAGGATAACTTGTATTAGGTTATTAGCCTCCAACAGAAGAAGTCGACCAGAAGAAATAATATATACTGAACAAACAAATACCTAGAATGAGAAGTTGGCCCAGGCATTTAGCCAGATTTACTATAAATATAGGAGGCCAATCTTCATTCTGGAAGGCAGTCTCAGAATTACAGAGAAACACTTGTGCGCATTGCAATGCCCAGTTTTGTGCGCAGGTTTGGAGGAGAGTTGCCATTGCAGTTGCTGCAGCTAGCAAATCACATTTGGCTTGGACTATCTCTTGGTTAGGGTTTGGACTATCTGATCAGCTCTTTTTGGTGTGCTATCCTTGGGGAAAGGTACACTACCCTTTGTTTGGCTATCTAGCCTAAGGTTTTCTTCTGGAGTGATTCTCTGTCAAGGTTAAGGTGCTCGGAGGGTGGCTTCAGCCTATGGTTGGGTGACAATAGCGATATTGTCAATGGTAAAATGAGCACATCCATTATATTCTAACAGGTTATGGGCCCACTCCTCCTTCATTTCGTCTAACCGCTGGAAGGAAACATAGCCGTAAGGATATTAAGCTCGTTGAAGAACTGCTGCTAGGGTTTCTAGTAGGAGCAGTCACCATAGCACTACCACTAGGGTTACTAGTAGGTGCAGTTGCAGAAACCCTAATTCTCTCGTTGAGGAACCTTAAGTGAAGGGATTGACCTAATTACCAGATAGATTAGCGCACCCTATCCTAGTGCATCTCCTGGTCCTCTCAGCAAGCCAAGACGTCAAGTTTGAGTTTTTGGTCAAATCTAGGGTTGACCAAGTCAAAGCAGCCATGACTTACTCTATGAAGTCAGAGAAAAAGTTAGATGGATCTTCTAATGTTAGAGCGTGGAAGACAAGGATTGACCTCATCCTTGCCAAGAATAAAGTGCTGGATATCGTGAAAGGAAATATCGTGGAACCAAAGTTTGAAGAAGGAAAAGAGAAGGAACCACAAAATGTTGCAGTTATGGAGAAGTTCAAAGACAGTGACATCAATGCCATGAGTATCTTAGTGGACTCTACAAAAGACCACTTTATACCCTACATCTCCCATCTTGACTCATTGAAGAAGATGTACGATGCCCTAACAAACCTCTTCTCAGTCATAAACATTGGTCAAATAATGAGTCTAAAGAATGAGCTCCATGACATGAAGATGAATGATGATGATAGCATAACACCATACTTTGTGAGGATCTCCCAATTAAGAGATCAACTACAAGCTATTGAAGAGATCATTTCAGAGAAGGAATTGGTAAACATAGTACTCAATGGTCTTCCCAAAACATGGGATGCATTTTCCGCAAGCATGAACACAAGGAAGGAGAATCCTACATTTGAAGAACTTTGGACTTGCTGTGCTCAAGAAGAATCCAGGATCAGTGCAAAAGAGAAACCCCAAAAGAAATACGATGATCAAGCCTTCACAATAAGATTAATTTCAGGAACAAAAGGAAGATTGGTTCAAGGAGGAAGCCAAATCAAGAGAAAGATATTTTAGAAATACAATGCTTCAACTGTCAAAAGTATGGTCACTACAAGAATCATTGTCTCGAACTAAAGAAAAGGAATGAGAAACACGAAGCATCAGTTTCCAAAGAAAAGGAACCTACAAAGAAGACTAAGTAGGATGAAAGAGACTTCTTCTTCTGAAGGTAACAATACTCTTCTTAGTTCTTGTACATATCTTGTTTGCATCACCTCTGTACATATTTTGTATATCTATCTCTCGAAAGATAACGTGTTCCAAGAAGAACTATACCTATGGAAGAACTACAAGATAAGGACTGCTATCATTATACAAGGAAAGCCGAAATCAGAATCAATCATGAAGAGACTTAGAAGAAGCAAAGACAGAAAGAAGTCAACAATCAAGAGGAAATTGGAGAAAGACTTATGACGTTTTGCAGAAAACAATAAGATAAAAGCGTGGACTCTGTTAGATGGAGGGAGACGATTATATATTGCAAAAGACAATAAGGATTCAGACGAAAGCGTGGACTCTGTTAGACAGAGGGAGCTAATTATATGCACTCATACATGAAGCAATGATTAGGATGGAGCTAATCCTATGATCCATTGAAGATGATGAAGTATATATCCATGGTAGCAGCCATGAAATACAGTACGTGTTCAGTTCAACCTCAAAAGAAGTCTTCTTCGAAGAGAAGCCTTAAAGTATCCCTGGTTTTCCATCCACATCCATGATTCTATAATGAAAGGAAGAAGTGGAATATTTAGGGCATGGAATCTATAAGGAACTCCATGGACCCAAGAGATAAAGAAAAACATTTGGAAGAACATAAAGATTCCAAGAAAGAAAGAGAAACTAGAACAACCAGTCACTGTATTAAGAATCACAATATTACCAACCTGATATGAACTCAATAAAAGCAATTAAATAGAGGAACTGAAAGTTGTGATGAAGAGCAGTGTATATATGCAAGCATTGCAAGATCCAGAACTAGAGGTTCTCCCAGATGGAGGGAGAAGACTATGATGATTACTTGTTCCAATAAACCAGACATACCTCTACATGAGTCTTTATATCATCCACAATATCCATGGGTTGGAATTCTACATCAGATAAATGCGAAGACTGTTCTCCAGAGCAATTAAAAAAAAAAGCGTATGAAGAGAAACCTCAAGACTTTGAAGCATACCGGAAAGAGACCCTTGTATGCAGATAACTTGGTGAATATCCTCCAGTGCACAACATAAGCGTGGTGAAGATTTTCTATAATAGAGATATTGTATCAATATGATAACTCAGAAGATCATATCTCATGATGACATAAGAAGTGCCGTATGGATATGTTCCAGTTTTCCAACAATGATATACTTTATTGATCAGAGCTACATGAAGACTTCAGAGAAAACTGGTGTTCCAGACCAAAGTACATTTGAAATCAAGCATTAAATTATCCATGATGAAGTCCAAAAAGGAGAAAGTGGTTCTCCAATACATATCTCCACAGATGAGTAGATACGCAAACATTTTGGTAAAGCTTCTATCCAAGATGAAAAAGTTTGAATACTCAAGCTGGAGCTCGTGGAGACGACTTCCTTATTGAAAAAGGAAGAGATGACTCCCAGGTTGGGAGGGAGCATTGATGTATTATTGATGGATGAAAAGTCATTTTTCAGTTCGAAAAATGGTCCAGGATGAGAATATTCTTTCCAGTTCGGAAAGTGGATTGAGATTTCTGACGAACATACATTTTCTAGTTCGGAAAATGGTCCAGATTGCTTATGTACCATAGACAATGAATTCCCATTATGGTTAACATGGGAAGTGGTCTAGGGCAGTCTCTTTTATTAAGGGTTACTCAATAAGACTGGCCCGCTTTGCCGGACAACGATTTCCCATTGTGGTTAACATGGGGAATGGTCCGTTTTGGAGGTTGGTGTAGGACAATCATTTCCTTTGGAAATGGTCTGGATAGTCATTCCTTAGGGCAGATTCATTCTCTCCAGGTTGTACTTTGTTTAGTGCCAGAGGAATGGCCCAGGGTGGGGAATGGTCCAGGTTCAACAATCAGGGACAAACATTCCTTAGGGCAGACTCATTCTCTCCAGGTTACACTTTGTTTAGTGTCGGAGGAATGGCCCAGGGTGGGGAATGGTCCAAGCTCAAAAAATCAGGACAATTATTCTTCCTTTCTTTAGAAGAATAATCCATATATCTTAATATTGATGTTTTACCTTCTGAAGGTAGATGCTTTTACAAATATCACAAATGCGAGTGGAATAATGTCCCAGATGATTCAGTTTATATCATAACATTGTTTCTGTGCAGGTTGATATCAAATGATTGTTATGAAGACCGTATGTTTCTATACAATAGATGTATACTACTGTGGTGGATGTGTTCCATTGTTTGATCAAGTATCTATGTGGTACTTGGTGTGGTAGTGTACCACTGGATTGTAGTTGTGTACTACTATGGATAGACACAGTTGTGTTCTATTGAATAATATTGTTCCAATTGACTTGAAGACTAACAACAGTGTTGAAAATGATTATCAACTAGATGGATGATCAAAGATTTTCCAGACAGAAAATGGTTCAGAACATTTACTCTTCTAGATAAGAAGAATGGCTCTTTTGTCACTCTGTGGAGTGAGTATCATTACTCATATAGAGTATGGTTCCGAGAGATGATGCAGCTTATGACACTGATGGTGATGATGGTGCTCATGATCTAGTCATGAGATAGTCTATACAACTATGTTGATGCTACCGGGTGAATGGTATATTTGTGCTCAAGACCATTACCTGTAATACCTCCTTAGCTAGGAGGGAGTGTTGATATTATGGTAGCTGCGGGAGGTATTTACCTCCATGTGTAAACCTGACAAGAATAGAATATTCTAGGAAGCAAGAAGAAACCCTAATGAGTTGGATAATAACCCTAGAAGACATGTCAGCTCAAGAGGATAACTTGTATTAGGTTATTAGCCTCCAAGAGAAGAAGTTGACCAGAAGAAATAATATATACTGAAAAAACAAATACCCAGAATGAGAAGTCATCCCAGGCAGTAAGCCAGATTTACTATAAATACAGGAGGCCAGTCTTCATTCTGGCAGGCAGTCTCAGAATTGCAGAGCAACACTTGTGCGCACTGCAGTGCCCAGTTTTATGCGCATGTTTGGAGGAGAGCTACCATTGCAGCTATTGCAGCTAGCAAATCACATTTGGCTTGGAATATCTCTTGGTTAGGGTTTGGACTATCTGATCAACTCTTGTTGGTGCACTATCCTTGGGGAAAGGTACACTATCCTTTGTTTGGATATCTAACCTAGGGTTTTCTTTCAGAGTGATTCTCTGTCAAGGTTAAGGTGCTCGGAGGGTGGCTTCAACCTATGGTTGGGTGACAATAGCGATATTGTCAATGGTAAAATGAGCACATCTATTATATTCTAACATGAAGCACCCCTAAATGAATCTCTAATATTGATTTCTTAATGGGAAATTCAAAACTAATAAAATTTACTTGCTTGGAATCATTAGTACTGCTAAGATTAGCATAATAATCAAATTAAATGAAGCTGAGAAATGTTCATAGCCCCCAATATTAAGAATTTAAACTGTATGTTTTCTGATATGTAACCTTAATTAATAAGCTAAATTTGCAAGGTATTTACAACTCAATCCAATAAATATTCAAGGACCAACTATTCAAAGGGAATCAACTTACACATAAAGATAACAATTATCTGACTTTTCAATTAAAATAAGGAGAAGATGCTTGAAGGGCACTTGTAAAGAAGAAGTGGAAAGTTGGAAAAGTAATACCCCCATCAACAATTATAGTAGTGGTAGCTCCAATAAAAACAATATTCAAGAATCTAATGTGTAACCAACTATGGGGAACATGAGCTCTTTCCTCCTAATCTGATTCCCTCAACCCTTGAATTGAAGGCCCATCGAGATTGAAATCACTAATCCTAGACCAAGCTTCTCTCTGAAATCAGCTCATTGATCCATAAGCTCAACAAATCTAGAAAACACCACCATCACCAATTATAGTAGTGGTATCTCCAATGACAACAATATTCAAGAATCTAATGTGTAACCAACTATGGGGGACATGAGATCTTTCCTCCTAATATGATTCCCTCAACCTTTGGGTTGAAGGCCCATCAAGATTGTAATCACTAATCCTATAACATTCTTCTCTATGAAAGCAAATCATCGATCCATAATATCAACAAATCTAGAAAATTCCTCAAGACCTCATCCACCAATCTATGCAACTTCTCAATTCTCTCCTCAAAATTGTGATATGAATGCATAGCCACAAAATCCTCCTTCTCATCAATATACAACTTACAATATTTCACATCACTCTAATAATAAATCATGTGAGTACAAATCCCGCGAATCTCAGGGTTTTGTTACACTCGACTACCAAGTTGGATTACTAGTCGATCTTCATTCGGTTGCCACACAACCACCTCTCGACCTCTTGTAGGTTGACCTCTTCAACTTGCTATTTATCACTTCGACTTTGAATTTTCTCTGTCGATCCACCTCGACCTTCCCTTTCACTACAAATAATATAACAACCCAATGTTCTCCCACTTGCTGTTTTCTTTACTGAAACCAAGAGATTTCTGAACTTCTGTTCATAGACCCAGGGCAATATTTCCCATTGCCTCTCTACACCAAGAAAACTTCACAACACTTACAATATTGGTCAAAGAGTCTGCTATGTTTTCCAACGTGTCTACTTTATTCAATAGCACCTTGTTTCTTTCCACTATGTCTCTTATGAAATGATATTGTACATCAATATCCTTAGTCTTGGAATGATAAGCTAGGTTCTTTGCTAGAAATATTGCGCTTTGAATGTCACAACTTATCTTCATAGCTCTTTTTTCAAACTCAATTCCTGAATACAACCATTGCAACCATACTTCTTATTTTCTTGCATGAGTGGCTACCATGTATTCAACTTCTGTTGTTGACAAGGATGCAACCTCTTGTTGCTTACTCATCCAACTGATTTCTCCACCGAACATCTTGAACACATATCCACTACTCAGCCTTCGTCAATCCATATCTCCGGCCCATTCGACTTCGAAAAATTCATGTACATATATTTCACTATCACCTCCAAGTTTTCTTTGGTAGCATAGCATAATATTTTGTGCCACACAAATACCTGAATACTCTCTTGATAGTTGTCCAATGCTCCTTTCTAGGTGTCAACATGTATCTTCTCAACACGCCCACTGCATGGGAAATGTATGGTCAAGTGCACACCATCAAATACATTAGACTACCAAGAACAATTTCATAGGGGACACGTGCCATATCCTCTATTTCTTCCTGTGTCTTTGGACATTGTTCAACTATTAGTCTTGCTGCCATGGGAATTGGAACCTTTACAAGTTTTCAATCCTACATGTTGAAACGTTTCAAAACTATTTCAAAATATTTCTTTTGGTTAAACTAGAGCTTCCTAGCTACTTTATCTTTAATGATATCCATTCCAAGAATGAAGGTCGCTGCACCGAGATCCTTCATGTCGAACTTAGAGGATATCTACTTCTTCACCTCCTTTATTATGTCCATGTTGTTTCCGATCAACAACATGTTTTCGACATACAAAGATACTTATATGAAACACCCACCTTCTTTTTTGGAATATATGCAGTGATCATATTTGCTTCTCACAAATCCCAAACTAAGGATGTATGTGTCGAACTTTTGAAACCACATCCTTGGTGATTTCTTTAGACCAGAAAGGGATATTTTCAATTTGCATACCAAATCTTTCTTTCCCTTGACTACAAATATTTTAGGTTGCTTCATGTATATTTATTCTTCCAGGTTCCCGTGTAGGAACGCTGTCTTCACATCCATCTGATCTATTTCCAGATTAAATGTTGCTGCCAGAGACATTAGTATTCTAATTGAAGTAAAATTTGTAACAAGGGAAAAAATATCACCGAATTCAACTCCTTCGACTTGGTAATATCCTTTCGCTACCAGTCGAGATTTGAATTTCTCGACTTGACCTATCATGTTCATATTTTTATTGAATACCCACTTACTATCGACAAGCTTCCTTCCACTAGGTAATTGGACTAAGTCCCACGTCTCATTTTTGTGCAAGGATTCCATTTCTTCGACCATGGAATCCTTTGAGAGTCTCCCCTCTGTCAAGTTGATTGATTCCCTTATCGACTTGGGCTCATTGTCATTGGTAGTTAACAAAAATGTGGAACGGAAGTCAGGCGGGCTATACCTTTCGACTTGTTTAATTACTCGTACAAACCTCTTTACAATGAGGGTCGGTTGTTTCACCTCTTCATCTAATTTAGTTGTCTCATCTGAGTCATATTCTTCTTTATTCCTCAGTTCAAACCGCACCTTCTCGAGATTATTCTCAATTTGAACCATTTATTCAAACTCAAACTTCCTTCTGACTTCTCTGAAGACCACATATTGAATGTACACTCTTCTCCTTGATGGATGATCGTATAGCTTATTTCCTTTCATTCCTTCTTTGTATCCAATAAAAATACACTTGACTGCCTTCTTGTCCATCTTTATTTTTTCTTTTTCTTTAGGAACATGAAAAAACGCATCACAACCAAATACTTTGAGATGTGAAATCAAGGGATTCTTACCAGACCATACCTCATGTAGAGTCATGTCAACTGGCACCGACGAAGGAGACATTTTCACCAGATATTTTGCAACGTCGACTGCCTCTGTCCAAAATTCTTGTGCGATCCCAACACCACTCAACATGCTCCTTTCCTTGTCACTCCCATTTTCCCTTGTCGCTCCAGATGAGAACCTCACCCGAATTTGTTTTCCATATATACAATGTTCACAAAAGTCAACTTCTAAATTACATTCAGGGAAATATTTGACCATACCTTTTTTATGCATAGTTCGAAGTCCATTTTCTCCAATGTGTCCCATCCTCGCATTCCATAACATGGTTGGGTCAACTTGACGAATAATTTTTGATTCGGTTTGAATTGAATTAGCCTGAGTCGAGTCGAGTCGAGTTGAAGTCAAGTCAACTTTAGGAACAACAATGTTATTGCATCCAGTCAAGTTGACATTCCCTAACAGCTTGTATAGGGTTCCAATTTGAAATCCTTTCATTAATACCATCACACCTTTGACCATCTTGCATGTATCCTTCTAGAATAGAGTCTTCACTCTTGCATCACTCATCTTACTGACAAATATTGGGTTTCTAGCCAAACTTAGAATATGTAGCACACTTGGAAGGGTTCTACTCCTCCCATCCCGCAGTATTAGTCAGACTCTTCTCTATTCGACAATTTTGGTTGTCGATTCATGCCCCAAGAACACATCGCTTCCTTCATATTTTTCATATTGACAGACCATTCTTTATGTGGTGTCATATGATAGGATTCTCTTGAGTCGATTAACCAAACATCTTGATCCGACTGTGTACTGGTTAACGCCAGGTACATATCGCCTCCTTTATATGGAGTCGTCTTTCTCTCAGTCAACTACTTCTCACTGGATCTTGTACCGACTTCCATTTCCTTCGGCTTGTAGTCCTTTTTATAATTCCCAACTTTACCGCATTTCCAACATCTTCTCGTCGACTAAACAAGGGATTTATATCTACTCTTCGACTTAAAATTCCTACCGAAGAATTTGCCTTTATCTCTGTCAACCGATTGACCTCTCACCACTAATGCATGTTTGGTCGATCCTTCCATGTTGTTCCTTCTCATTTATTTTGATAATAGAGATGCAACCATGTCTTCTAGTACTAATGTGGTTGAATTTCTCCCTAAATCCACTACTTAGCTATCCCAAGAGTATGGAAATGAACATAATAGGCTAATACATTTCTCCTCTTCAATGATTTTAATATCCACAGAGGATAATTGGCTTATTATGGTATTATATGCATTTAAATGCTCAATTACTGAACTGTCTTCACTCATCCTCAGAAGATGCAACTTCTTTCTAAAGAACAACTTATTTACCATGGATTTCGACTGGTATAAGCTTCCCAACTTGTCCCATAGTTTCTTGACCGAACCTTCTCCTGAGACATTTAGTAGCACCGAATTTGCAATATAGAGTCAAATCATACTCCTTTCCTTTATCTCGAGTTTCTCCCATTCTTCCCTCGACATACTTTCCAGAATCATGCCTAGACAAATTTCTTCCCATTGTTCTCTATCTACAAGGAGATCTTCAATTTTAAGCTTCTAGAGCTCAAAATTCTGGCCATTGAATTTTTCAGTCTTAATTCTCGAGCTACTTGCCATTCTTGAAGAATTTAAATTCTCAATTACTAAACTGTCTTCACTCATCCTAAAAATATACAACTTATTTCTAAAGAATAACTTATTTACCAGGGATTTCAACTGGTATAATATTCCCAATTTTTCCCACAGTTTCTTGGCCGAATCTTCTCCTGAGACATTTAGTAGCATCAAATATGGAAGACAGAGTCAAATCGTACTCCTTTCCTTTCTCTCGAGTTTCGTCCATTATTCCCTCGACATATTTGCTGGAATGGTGTCTGGACAGATTGCTTCCCATTGCTCTCAATCTGCAAGGAGATCTTCAATTTTAAGCTTCCATAGCTCAAAATTTTTTCCATTGAATTTTTCAGTCTCAATTCTTGAGCTACTTACCATTCTTTAAGCACAACTTTAAATATCTCTGACTTATGACTCTTACTGGACTTTGGGTTTAGCTTGAGATCCAAGGTTGTTAAAGATTTGATACCACATGTAAGGAAATAGAACACTTCCACACTAAACCTAATAGAAGAGATGAAAAAATATTTGAGCTATAAAATATATGACAAAGCAAACACACAATACACATATATTTTACCCTGGAAACCCAAACAGAAAAACCAACATTCCTTGAGAATCTTGTTCTCTTGTTGTCTTATTGATTCAGAATAAAAGGTTACATACCTAACCTTGGTCTACACCTAAGACACAATCGACATCATACCTTCTTGATTTACACAAGAACAATAATGTATCCAATTCGAATTACATCTACATGACCAACAACCTCTAAAATGATATATCTAAAGATTAGATTTTACAACATTTACAACACACCTTATTTATAGGATTTATAGTAGGAAAAACCCTAAAGAAAGGCGCTAAAAAATTGTTACAGATCCACGCAGATCATTGGATACAAATCCCGCGAATCTCAAGTTTTTGTTATAGTCGATTACCAAGTCAGATTACTAGTTGACTACCAGTCAAAATTCATTCGGTATTCAACCGGTTGCCACATGATCGCCTTTCGATCTCTTGGACTTGCTGTCGATTACTTCAACTTCGAATTTTCCTGGTTGATCCACCTCAACCTTCGAATTTCACTGCAAAGAATATAACTACCCAACAAAATCCCTCTTCATGTCACTCACCAACTAAATGATCTCTTCAAGACACCCCACTTTCTTATAAATCTCCAACTCAGTGATTGGATGGTGGATATTAAATCCCTAACATGACAAATAAATGGCTATGATCTAATATAAAACTAACTTTGACTTTCTGTATAAGATCAAAGAAGCTTCTAATGAGTGGTTAACTAATAATAATTAATAATCAACATTTCCTAAGTTAGACTTAGGAAATATTTAAATGATCACTAATTAAATTAATTAAACCCATTTCCCTAAGTTAGACTTAGGAAAAATTAAATGACTTGGAGATACATTAGTTCATGTGTCCTTGGCTTGAATGAGACCTTTCTTTATCCAATACATCTGTCCTCATTACAATATTTCAACGCTCCCTCTTAACGAGGAAGGTGTTCTTCACTATTCCCATCTTATACCCAAAGTAGAAAAATTTTCCCTTCATAAAGGACTTAGTGAGAATATCCACCACTTGTTCATCTTTAGGTACATACTGTAAGTGGACTGCACTCCGCTTCACACAATATTTGATGAAGTGATACCTAATGTTGATGTGCTTCAACCTATCATGAAATAATGGATTCTCAGAGTTTTATGCCACTCTGATTATCACAGTGTATGATGGTCGACTCTATCTCCTGACTGAACAAATCCAATAGAAACTTCCAAATCCATATGGCCTCACATGCTTCCATGCTCACTGCCATGTATTCTGCTTCCACATAACTCAATGCAACAGACTTCTGCTTCTTGCTGAACCAAGAGACAACCCCCGATCCCAAGTTGAAACAACACCCTGAAGTTCTTTTCCTGTCCATTGCATTTCCTTCCCAATCTGCATCTGTGTATCCCACCAACTTCACTCCATCTGCCTGAGCATATCTCAAACCATACTCAATTGTGCCACGTAGGTACCTCAATGTATGTTTCATTGCTGTCTAATGTGCTCTACTTGGTTTGGCTATGAATAACTAAGAGTATTCATAAAAAAACAAATGTACGGTTTGGTGTTGACCATATACATGAGAGAGCCTATCAACTGCCTGTATAAGGTAGGGTCCACTGCCTCTTGGTTGGAAGCATCTATCTTCTTCCAATTTGTAACCATGTATGTAGACATCGACCAACAATATTTCATATTGAACCTCTTCAAGATCTCCATTGTGTATTTTCCCTATCCTAGGAAAATATCACCATCTTGCTGCCACACCTACAATCCAAGAAAATAGTGCATTAACCCCAAATCCTTCATATCGAACTCTGAAGCAAGATCCCTCTTGCAATATGCAATAATCCTACGTGAACCAGTTAGAAATAGATTGTCCACATATAACATCAGAATGAGTGACTCTCCACCTATGATGATGTAGTATAGGTTTGAGTCTACATCACTCTCCACGAAGCCCATTCCCTGCAAGTAACCATCAATGGACTCATACCACACTCTAGGTGCTTTCTTTATCCCATACAATGCTCTGTTCAGTCTACATGCATGGGAATCCCTCCCATATACCTCAAAACCCTCTAGTTTTTCTATATATACTTCCTCCTTAATAAATCCATTGAGGAATGCCATCTTAACATCCATCTGATGAATATTCCAACCCATCTTTACTGCTAATAAGATCACGACCCTAATGGAAGTATATTCGGCTACCGGGGCAAATGCCTCAACATAGTCAACTCCCTCTTTCTGAGAGAACCCCTTAGCCACAAACTTGACTTTGAATTTCTCAATGCTGCCATTTGTAGCATGCTTGATCTTATAGATCCAGTGAGACCCAACCACTAAATTTCCCTCAGGTCTTTTCACCACCTCCCAAACATCATTCTTCATGATGGAGGCATGCTCCTCCACCATGACATCCCTTCAAACCTACTGGTCTGATGCCTCTTGAAAACTGGAAGGCTCCCTATCAATGAGATCACTCATCAACACCATATACCCTGAATAACGTTGTGGTTTCCTGCTCTATCTGAAGCTTGTACTATGAGCACCAATGAACTCCCAAGAATCTCTTAAAGTCTAAGCAATCTCTCTTCTCCTCTTCCTCCATGTAGTAGGAGGTATAATCTCGGTGCGTGGAGCTTCCTGCTCCTCATCGTGATCCAGTATTTGAGTAATAATACCTGTACCTGTATCTATCCCTATACCTATACATGTCCCTGTGACTTGTACCTGTGACCTATACCTATGAATCCTATTCCTCTTTTGGAGCTACCAATTCCTGATCCCCTACTACTGCTGACACATTATAAGACTTCCTGAAATCCTTCTCCTCAAATATGATATCCCTTTTAACCACCATCTTCTTTAATGATGGAACATAGATATGATATGATTTTAAAGTTTTGTTGTAGCCAACGAAGATTCCCTTCTTAGTTGTGGAATCAAGTTTCATCCTCTTACCAAAGGGCACATGACAATAGACTAGGAAACTGAAGATCCTGAAGTGAACAACTTCCAACTTATTCCCTGTGAAGGCCTCCTCTGGAGTCAATATCCCAAACACCTTGTGTGGAATCCTGTTCTGAATGTATACCGTAGTACTACATGCCTCTACCCATAGAAACTTGGGAAAATACTGGTAATATAACATAGCCCTAGCAACACCAATAATGGCCATGTTCATTCGTTCCACTACCCCATCCTGCTGAGGTTTATATGGAACTGCCAATTCCTTCTTGATCCCTGACTTAGCAAATAACTCCTTGAAAGCTTCCCTTGTGTAGTCACCTCTATTGTTTGACTTGAGAACCTTTATCTTCCTTCCTGTCGCATTCTCCAAAATATCCTTAAACTCTTGGAAGCATTTGAAGACCTCATCTTTGGTGTTCTTGAAGTAGATCCAAGTTTTTCTGGGGAAATCATCTATGAATGTGACAAAATACTCACACCCTGTCAATGATGCTGGAGACATAGTCTTGCATACATATGAGTGAACTAAATCCAATATGCCCTTCGATCTATTGTCACTAATTGGAAAAGTTGTTTTAACATACTTTCCCAAGGAACACCCTTTACACATGTCACTGTGCTTGGTACTTAACTCTGGAAGGCTAGTCACTATCTCCTTGAGGATGTTAAGTTCCCCATGGTGTAAGTGAGGCATAGTTCTATGCCATAATTTATATCCACAATTTTGGTCATCGTGATGATGTTATGATGATGTCATGATGATAGGAAAATCAAGCTCTTCAATAAGAATACTTTCCTAAGAAAAGTTGCAACTGTCTGTTTCCAGAAACTGTGTTTTTTAAGATAGTTCGCAGGCTGCCTATATACTTGCTTGCGAGAATGCCTGATTCTCACAGGATGCCTTAAGATAGGGTGAGAATAGTTTGCACTGTAACAAAGGCTAGGGTGCGAACATCTTCTTAAAGGGGAAAAAGATGAAGTTCTCGAGTCTTCTAGAAGAGAATGTTCGAGAAGAATGAGTTGGCTAACGAATGGTTGTTCAAGTACTGGCATTTCAGATATCTTGGGATCATTTTCTATCCAAGTAACTAAGTTATCTTCTCCTATATATTGAGGAGATTGCTCATGGAAAAAAGTTACAACAAGCAAGCTAGCAAGAGATTGATTGGAGAATTGTTGGAAGCCTGTATGAAGGACTGATGCTACTGCAGCAAGAGACTACAACAAGGTCATCATAAGTAGTTGATTTTCTTCATGCATGAGCAAGTGTGTGTGTCAGAGCTAGGAGCCATCGAAAGGAGACCTACGACATCAAGGCTCAGGTTGTAAGTTTCACTTTCAATTAATTCAA
>ML779941.1:399956-431893 GCA_009831015.1 Picea engelmannii
ATCCGAATACATTGATCTACCTATGTGCGGGTTAGGACCTTAACACAATGCTTGAGAAAAAATATGCAATAGAAGGTATACTCTTTGGATTGCAAGAGTACTTGATCCAATCCTTATGTTTTGCTTCCAGAGAAAGTAAAAATAATCTTATTGGCACATATTCATGTATCACATTTATTTCTGAGGTGTATTTCAAGAATTTTACAACATGAGTAATGGCCGAAGATGGATCACCATCAAATTTTGGACAATAATCCCACCAATCTAGAGAAAAGTGATTTGGATATCTAGGAACACTTTTAATATCAAGAGAAGGAAACATTTCATGAAGTTCCCATGGTGCCATTTTTTTTCACTTAACATACAACTCGATATGAAGTTTGAAAATAAGAGATAATACCTCATACGAAACATGTGTGTGTGGAGTCACCAAGTTGAATCTCAAATGCCTTTGTAATTATGCTTACGCCACCTTACAAACATAAAGTATTCAATTTTTTCATAGGGAAAAGGGATTATTCCTTCAATGGAGTCACTATATGAGTAAGATTAGGTAAGGATTTGATGCACACTCATCAATGAATGTTGAATCATAGACTTCATATTTCCAAGAACGACTCAATCCTCATCGACAAGGGCGCCAAAATGATAACACACAATATAGCACCAAGTGCAAAGGCTTACGAAATCTCTAACACTAGTGGGACATCTAATATGTAACCACTGTCACTTAGGAAACAACTTCCCTCTTTTTAGTGAAGGAATAATATCCAATCAAGGGAGACTTCCCTAGTAGCCTCCAAGAATCCCTAGGCAAGACACAATCAAGTCTAGCCCCCCTTGGGGTGACGAATCACACTACCACTCAGATAAGTATAGAAAAAGTAATAGAGAGGTGGTGGAATAAGACAATTTATAGATTTTAGGTATTGAGGATTCAAGCCCTATAAGGAGACTTTCCAAATCAGGTACAAGTTTAGTAGGATCCCCAAACACTAGAAATAAAGAAAAATTCTAAGGGTATAGTAAGGCTTGTAAGAAATATATGAAATTACAACAATGAATTAAAGTGTAAAAATATTAAAGAAAGTATCACAATAGTAAAATAAATGATCTCTAATAGTATAGAGATTATTTCAGCAGTGAAATAAGTGATTTTGAATAGTAGTAAAATTATTACAGTAGTAAGATAGAAAAATTTTCAGCAATAAATGAATTAGTACATTAGTAAATAAATGATTACAACAATATAAATAATGACCCATTGATCATGAAATGATCCATTAAAAAAGAGGGTTACATACTAGGTTAAATTAGGGTTTTAATTGCCAACAAGATCAAAAAATTAAACAGTAAAAATCAGCCTTAAAACCCTAGACGTTTTTCCTTAGATGGTTGTCATAACACTTCAGAAAAATAAATTTGGGTTTCAACAATGTAGTTTAGGTCAACACTATGCCTAAAAATCCCATACATTTTGTTTTTTATGGTTGGAAATAATTTTTTGGAGCAAATAAACCCTAAACCTAACCCTAATGTAGTAAAATTCACTAGTAATGATTGACTATTTTGGAGAATGAGGCTAGTGCCTACTATTTTGGGTATATGGGGTCAAATATAGATTCTTCTTTGGGAGAATGAAGTGTATTATTTTAGGGCGAGGTTTATAGGTTGTTCACTATTAACCCTAGGAAATCCTCCTAAAATATTAAGGGATGATGCGAGGGAAAATTTCTCCACTAGAAAACCTTCCAAGAATTTTGACAAGGAGGCTTTATTCAAGAATAACCCAAGAGGATGAAGAACCACCACTAGAGAAACAACATCAATATAAAAATGATTTTTTAAACAAAACCATAAGAAGAAAATAGAACACTTAAAATATCTTTCATCCATCAAAACCATAATTTTCAGGTCATCCAAGTAGTAGTAGAAGATCCACAAAAATAGCTCCCCAAAATTCGGCTTTGTTAACCATCCATATAATTCTTCATGAAAGAGTACAAGTAAAAGTAGACAAGAGTGATAAATCTCCACATGTAGCAATATTTTACAAAATAACAAATGATTCTCTATTTATATGAGAGATCTAAGTGAAAAGTTTCCATGAAAGGGAACAAATTTTCATCTCAAGAGGTGCCCCATCATCCAACAGGTCTAACATATAATTAAAAGGTGCTAAGAAGCCCCAAAATGTCACATCAAGGTACCCCATGCCTCCAAGGGTTGTGACGTCTCATCAAAAGGTGCCATAAAATCACCAAGAAGCCCCAAATGTTACACCAAGGTGCCCTAAACATTACATGAAGGTGCCTCATCATCATAAGGCGCAACATCCCATCATTAAAGTGAAATGTCCCATCATGAAATGGTTCTATCACCCATGGAAATGTGGCACATCATCTCTCCAAGTGCAATTTCCTCAATCAAGGGTCCAATGTCCTCCATAGAAGGTGCAATGTCCCATCGAGCCATCATCATGATGCATGAAATGTCCCATCATCAATGAGCTCAAGGTCACACCCATGTATGCTAGGGTGTCTTGTTAATGGAGTCATGTGATCAAAATCACTAATGTCCTCTTAGGAGTGCCAAACGACATTCCTCAAGTGGTGGGGATGACCTCCATAAAAGTGGTGTGGTATCCCCTCAACATCCTCCAAAGAATCCAAGTGCGAACCAAGCATGTGGCTATGTGAAACCATTTTCATAGAAGGGGCTCTTGTGGTCCAGAGACAAGGTACACAATCCAAGCACAACATATTAAGTGAGTCATGTTAATACAAAATTCATTAGATAGATCTCATAGAATATCCTCTTCAAAATTATACAATTTTCCAAGTCTAGCTATGGGAGGGTCATTATTACCCCTATTAGGTCTGCCAGTGCCCGTACCAAGAGGTATGTCCTAGGGAACCCATCAAGGAGTATGTGAAATGGTAGTGGTATGGATTGGGTTTACTTCATTGGGTAGATGTCATTGAAATGAAATACCATGTATAATAGTCATCCTCATGAGTTCCTTTGTAGGGGGAGAGCTTAGGCAATGAGGTACCCTTTCCTCAACACCGTGTCTTTCCAAACCCATGTTTTCCTTTTTCTTTATAGCTTCAACCTTTTTTGTCTTTTGACATTTGATTTGCTAAGTCCTTTCATAAGATATACATTCGTTGCATAGGAATTGGGGTGATGGCCTCTTAGCGAGGGGGTAGAGATCATACTTCTTTCTTTTCTTGGTTTTTAATACTTTTCTTTTCTCGTTTTTTTCTTTGCCCCACATTTTGAATTATGAATTTTTCTCTTTCTATATCATTTTTTATAAAGCTGCATCAACCTTAGGATTTCAAGACCCTTCTTCTCATGGGAAAATGAAACAAATTTTTTTTTGTGATACATGTAACAATCGACCCAAAGAAGGTTCAACAGATAGGTCATGAATGGAATGTGTTATTCATGGTGATGGATATGGACAGGAAGGCTCCCCGATAGTACAAATTTTCCCAGGAGTGACAACATTTGACTAGAAAATGATAATGACTACCAAAGTGAGACAAGGAAAAAAACATAACTCCAAAGCATCATGATTCATTATCCAAATCAACCCATGATCACCATTTTCAGGCCTCAAGTATTAACATTATCACTCGATATGAAGTGTCTGAACAATACACCTGAGTATGTAAATGAGCCATGTCATATGAGTGATCTGAGTTGAGCATGTAATGGAAGACATCTGCAGACAACTATCCGTGGAGAGTCCAAAATAACATCATCGGGTCTATTGTTTGAAATGTGGATCATGGAGAAAAAATTCTCCTCTAGTAACCCCTAGAAGTGGGGTGGGGGGTAACAGGGACACTCGTATTTATGGGGTGCCATGGAATTTAAGAGTCACACCCTTAGAATGATGTCCTTAATATCAAAGGAGAACACCCATTTCATTAAATTTAGACTAATATCTATTCAAGCCCATTAGAAAATGGGTCAATATTGGTATTTTAAAAGTGTCAATATCAAGTCCCAATAATGACAATATCAGAGTCTAATATTTTCAATATCGATGGTTTCCAACATTCATTTTTTTTTAAAATTTTAATTGAGCCTCTATATCAAGGTGACATGTTTGTGAATTTTTTTCATAGATGTATTCTTAAAAATAAACACTTAATTATTTCATCCCACACTATAAATAATAATTTCATTATTTTTTTTCATAAATGCACAGTAAAAATGCAACACACATTGTTTCATTGTACAGTGAAAATTAAAAATGCTTCGAAAATTCCCATCACTTCTTTCTTTCTAGTACAAACAAAAAATATCAAACTCTTTAATTGATATTTCAAATCTTTTACAAAGGGTTGCACATCTTCTACACATTCTAACAACAAGAAGGTTGTTCAGAATTTGTCGGAAGAACCACAATGTTATTGACAACTTGTCGTCGACGTTTCGGATCCACAACAGGATCCATCTTCAGGACAAAAAAGCCTGAGGAAAAATAAGAGATGAGCCTTTAATAAATAGTGATGAGGCGGGTGAAAAAACTTCGGTCGGCTAAGTGAAACCCTCGTTTTTAGGAGACTTTTCAAAAGATAATAAATGGTGGTTTAATTAAGTGGTTTAAATATTAGGTTTTTATGTTAAAGTAGGCTAGATTTAGGGTTGACCAAAGGGTGTTAGTATTAAAAGTTTTAATTTTATGTTGATTAAAGGTTAAATTAAGGTTAAATTAATGATGTAAACCCTAGTTTTGAGGCAGTTTATATAATCTTAGGTTAATTTGACTAAGCAATGTTAGTATTATTAAAGGCTCATCTCTTATTTTTCCTCAGGCTTTTTTGTCCTGAAGATGGATCCTGTTGTGGATCCGAAACGTCGACGACAAGCTGTCAATAACACTGTGGTTCTTCCGACAAATTTTGAACAAATTTCTCACCACATAAACCTAAATGAACAAGAAGGTTGTTCACAATTGATCTAACAAGTAATTGTCATGCAAATCTACATACTTATTAGTCTTTGTAATAACAAATTTCCTTTAATCATTATGCAGATTGTTTTCTTTGGTGTCGTCCACAAGTACTAAGCTTTACAATTATAATACCCTTAAATTTCTCCCAAACTTTCTTTGATGTTTGAGGTACACATATGGACTTCCAACACCCACATAATATTTTAAATATATATGGTCACAATCCTCTTGTGTTAAAATGAATTTAAAATACTATTGTGTAATTTGATACGACAAAATCTCATTACATTTGTAAATTGGGCCAATGTCCATAGTCCAATCCATAAGATGTTCAAGTACTTTATGAGGAGCTCTCTAGTACTAGATCACATGAAACAAGTTATTGTAAGAAGAATGAAATGTAGACATATTTGTAATGAAATTTTCTTCAATTTTCTTTTCTGAACTCTATGTATCAACATGTCGTTCATATAAGAAAAATCAATGCTTTCTTTCCCACAATGTTGCATATACAAAAATATTGCATCTTATCCAATAAAAAAACAATCTTAAAGACATAAATATAATTGAAAAAAATTTAAAATTGCAAGCTATACATTGTAAAGTTAAAAATGAATTCCACTACATGCATACTTAAATGAGCATTAAATGAATATTTAAATGAAATATTTCACAATTAATTAATGATAAACATCTCATTCAATGAAAAGTAAATACACATTCACATGTCACGCTATAGATTGTAATTATTAATGTAGCATTGGAATAGTTTTAACCAATTCCTTGTTTTGAACAAGGCCCCAAATGCTTTAGAAAGGGACCCAAAATTGGTTTTATAAGTCTATTTCTTTCATATGAACCATCATACATCCTCCTACAAGGGAATTGTAAGAGGATACTCTAACTATTCTTTACAATTGTATCTACAACATTCATCTATAAACAATATGTTGGATTCAACATATCTATCTCCATATATGTCTAGAACATGTTGGAAATGTTTCTTATAAATATGTATAATTCCTCCATAACACACTGACAAGGAGATTGCTTTAAAATATATATGCATTGCATCCAACCCCGAGTAAATATAAACATTTCATCATTTAGAAAATTAAAGTTCTTTGCAGTGAAGGAATTTATTTCCTCAAAATATAGATATGTAACCACACAACAATGCCAAAATGTGTTCTTGTGCAATACTAACTTATATCAAAAACTTTAGTCAAGGAGTAAATCATTATACTTTCCAAATATTTTTTCCACTAATTTTTATACACCATATAACACAAGTATTGTTTTCTTAAACCTAATTCAAGCATGCTTGTAGATAATTCTCAGCTCATTACAACTTTTCAAGTAACATGTTACTAGAAATATGACGCACTATTCAATTAAAAAAAACCAACTTAATAACTTAGAAGTTGATTTGTTTAAGACTTACCTTACTGTATAAAGCATAATACACTAAAATTTATCCATTTATTATCAATATTGAAACTTGATATTTACATATTGTGGTTTTTGACACTTTTTGTTTGTTTGTATTAGATTCATTTTAAATATGTTTTTTTAATTGCAATTTTTAAATTAATCGCTTATTGCATTATTGTCTTTATTACATGATGTTCCAAAAATTATTGCCAAATCATTCTAAGTTTACCCGTTGGTGAATCATACATAGAATATAATTCCGCACAACAATAGCACACTATTCTTTGTTGTACACCACAATACCATTTTGTTTTAAAGGATTTTCTTGCTTAGAATGTTTTCCAACATTTGAGGGTGGCTTAAATCAAAATATGGTTTCATTTGAAAATGATTCCTTAATCAAAAGCTTTATTGACATTTGATTGGTGGTTGATAACATTGATTTGTGAAAATATATGATATTTTCTAGGATTGATATGTAGGTTAATGAAATTCTGGTTGTTATTCCTTTTAAATGGATCTTTAATTATGGATTGGTGGTTGATAACATTGATTTGTGAAAATATATGATATTTTCTAGCATTGATATGTAGGTTAATGAAACTCTGGTTGTTATTCCTTTTAAATGGATCTTTAATGTCTTTAATTATGGATTGGTGGTTGATAACATTGATTTGTGAAAATATATGATATTTTCTAGGATTGATATGTAGGTTAATGAAACTCTGGTTGTTATTCCTTTTAAATGGATCTTTAATGTCTTTAATTATGGATGGGTGTACCCACTAGTAGTCCCTAAAAATGATTAAATGATGCCATTTTTAAGGAGTCTCTCTTCATAAGAAACATAATTATAATTATGATGATATTTGCCTTATTTTTTTGAATATGTGAGTTTGATTGAGAATTATACATTGTTTTTTTTTGTAAAAAAAAAATGAAAAATATATATTACCTTAAAAACATTAAAACAATACAATGTTCTTTGCTTTCCACCTGTTCCACCACATAAGGGAAGCCAGAACATGTGGCTTGCATAAACACTTGGAAACCATAACTTTAATTTCAGATTTCAACGTGAAAAATGTCATGTTTCATACATAAGACGTGTCTGGTGTCATGCACCATAGAATGTATCTACCATGGCTGTTGCCATGCATCAAAAAATTTAACAAAACTGAAAAAAACTGAAGCTGGTTCATGATATGCAAAAAAAGAGAGAGGCTAGAAATTTGGCAAACCTAGGCATCCATCAGTGCTATACATGAAGACAAACCTTTGTTCGCAGGTCAGACATTGAGTTTTCTCCGTCACTTCCGACAGGGAGTCGAACATGAGGTCCATGCGTCGAATGATAATGCTTTGATTATGGGTTTTTTCCTCCAGGCTTCGCCGCATCTCAAAGATCAACTAAAGGTGGTCGTTCGAAAAACGATGAGGATTTGGCAGAGGCTGCTCAATTTTCCCATCCATGTCTGCATGAGGAGTTGTGTCCATATCAAAAGCCATCGGTGGAGTTTCTTCCATGTCCAGCCCAAGGGTTCTGTTCCTGGCTGTCCACTCTGCCAGCCAGCTGGGGGGGATTTCTTCCTCCACCATGCAACTTCCTTGCTCAAGAGGCCGGGCCTAAGGTCTAGTGATGACGCAAGGCTCATGTGGGGCTTCCAAAGGCTGCAACTCAAGAGGAGGAATTTCTTCATCCACAAGGAAACTTCCAGAATCATGCATAGTATCAGAGAGGGGTGGAGGCGAGTGATGGGCATGAGGGGAGGGA
Organism: Picea engelmannii; assembly: GCA_009831015.1. Taxonomy (NCBI): domain Eukaryota; kingdom Viridiplantae; phylum Streptophyta; class Pinopsida; order Pinales; family Pinaceae; genus Picea; species Picea engelmannii. The sequence goes on from ML779941.1 coordinate 408,140, forward strand.
AGAGGAGACTCAGTCCAATTTTGGCCCTGTCCCGGGGTGCTGGCGGTCGGAGGAGATGGCTACGAGGGGCCAGGGAGGTTGCGTTGTGCCATAAAGATGTAGTACATGGGCCCTCTTTTGGGTTTCCCCCGCTCTCTGGGCATGGTGGAGGGATTGCAACAGAAATTGGGGAAAGGAGGCGAAAACTAGGCTAGAGGAGAAACACTGGTGAAATGGAAATTGAGTAAGGTGACCAACAAAGGTAAGGAGGCTATGAGAGAGTGTTCAACATGAAGACATGGAAAACAACAAGAACCAGAGAGCCAAATGAATATGGAGAATGACAAAATTTCCAAGGGCTCTTACCTTCATAGAGGTCAACAAAATGACTGTGGGGGACACCATGAAAGCAAAAGTGACACCAACTCGAGGTCAAGTGCCTGCTTTAGTACGCTAGCTCTGGTTCGCATGAGGATCCATTAATTTCCTAGTGGTGGAACAACACACTACCATAACTGCTGCGAAGAGCCCGTCATTCAAAAGGTTTGGAGGTTTGGACAATGACCGGGGATAATAACTCCCTGGGCTGCATGTGCGCCAACGGTCTCCAGCTAACCATCTGTCACCCCATCTGAGGGAGAATTATACAATGTTACATTGTTACTTGCACTCTATTTCCTTTAAAAAATTGTAATGGGAGAAACTTTATTCTATACAAAACACACAATTGATCTAATAACCAATGAATAATTAAAACATGAAAACCATGGTTATGCATAAATAAAAATAATAAATTAACAAGTAGTGGATATTAAATAATTTAAAAAGGAAAACCTCAATCCCACCAATCAAATAATCTATAAGCAATAAATAATTTAATATGAGAATCATAATCCCACATAAATGAAATTAATAAATCAAATAACTCATAACTAATAAATAAATTAACAATGTAACCTCGACACCATGCCAATATAATCATAAATTAAATACTTCACACTCAAGAAATAAATCAAATAATTCATGCTCAAGAAATAACTTAACAATGATCTCCAAATGCTATCAATAAATCAAACAAGTGCTGCATGGCAACGTAGTCCCTGTCAGGTTGGAATGGGAATAAATGAACTGCTACGGCGGGACCGAGCACAGACACGTGGGAAGAAAATTGAAGTACATGTGGTATCCATGCAAAGGATGACTTGTGGCAACGTGTCATAGGCCATCCACAAGAGACTTGTCTTGTAGATGACCCCCAAGGTTAATATGCGAACGAGGCAGTTTTTTCCTGGGGTGTGTATAGTTCAAACATGGGACTTAGAAAATTTCTGTCTCAATGACTTGCAATAAAGGTTCCTAGAAAAGAGGACCACAAAGCATACACTTTAAACATTCAAATATAATAAACACAATTTCCTGACATCCAACATAGTTGAAGGAAAATAAATTTAGCATATCCGAATTAGTTTTCTTTGAAATTTATCAAAAATTAATAATGCATTGCAACAAAGGTTCCTGGAAAAAAGGACTAGGAATGACACACATTAAACATTCAAATATAATAAACACAATTTCCTGACACCCAACATAGTTGAAGGAATTTTTTTTTTGCATTCCCGAATTAGTTTTCTTTGAAATTTATCAAAAATTAATAATGTCTGTTACATATTTTTGGAATTTGTTCCATATTTTTGGAAATTTAAATGCGTTTGTCATATAGAATGGGATTGGGTCTCCCACAGAACATAAAATAAATAAGTACAAGAAATAAGACTGTAGAAAGAAGAAGTGCGCGATGGAAGAGAGGAAGACATGGAAAGAAGAAATTGGAAGTTATGAGTCTTTGGTTAGAGATTTCTATTTAAGGAGGTAGAATAACTGGATTGATAAAGAAAACAAGATGTGATCAGTATAGACTTACTATGAAGCTGATGCATTTTTTTTGCTGTCATCGACGACCACTAGAATCATGCCAACCAGTTGTTTCCCTTCGTCGATGAGCTTTTCCATTCTCCGTTGGAACCATTCTTCAATGTATCTTCTCATGGGGGCCACCTTGATTTCATCCCGGATTTCTATGTCGAAAATCTCGTTTTCTAATTTCCTTAGATCCATAGAAATACTATGCATATTTTGCTCAATTTATTCATTGTGTGCCGAATAGTCCACTGGCCAGTTCTCGACCTCATATACACCATATTCAAGGATGTCGTAAAACTTTTCTAAAGACAACCCCTTTAAAATATCAAGTTGTTCATCGAAGGCTTCTTTGGTCAGGGACAAGGATTTGAAGATTAAGTTTGGGTCTTGAACCTCATTGGTACTTCTGGCTAAGTCTATTTGGGTCAGGTTTTTGAATAATTCTTCTTTCTCTGATATGGCTTGTTCACATGATTCGACAATGAGATGCGAGTTCTTAACTTTCTTTTTCCATCATGATTTTAATTGTTTGATATGCTTTGGGGAGGGGAGATCCTCTTCTCTTCTTTTCATATCCAAGATGTTGATGGCATGGTTGGGAAAAGGGGTCTCCATCTGTTCATAGAAACGTTCTTTATTTTTAAAATTTGTCTGCAAATGTTCGTGCAAATCATTTGCCCTCTTTCAAAAGGAAGCTATATTTTGTGATGTTTCCCAGGCTTCAGTAATTAGCTGCATTATTTTCTTGATGTTCTTATATACAATGGCTCTACACGATGTGAGGAGGCTGGAGGATCCTTTTAACTTGGCTGTAGGGGTAGCAGGCATGGGTTTTTCTAAAGGACTGGCAAATTCCGGGGTAGCAATGAAAGCCTCCTCCAATTCCTTGACTCGACCATTCAGTCTGGCATTCTCTGCTTCAATTCCTCCAATGGAATCATCAAGAGCATCATCAGTTATGTGGTGAAATCGATATATTTGGGATGACCACATTTTCCTAAAGTTAATCTCTGTACGAGATTTGCCTTTCTTATTTGTTACATCTCTTTTTTCAATGATTAAATTTTTAGATTGGCTGTAAAAAAAAACGCTCTAGAATACGAAGGATTCATCTTTGTCAAAAATGTTAGTCTAAACTATTTCCATTGTGGAAATATGGTGCATTGCGTCCGTGGAAAAGTTAACTTTGTGCATGTGCTAAATTTCAGTTTCAAGCTGCATGTGCTCACTTTCAATTTCAGGTTCTTCTGCCTGCCCTGCAATGTTTTTTCTCTTCTTTGTCAGGGGAAGCTTGTGAGAACTATCAATTTTTGCGTGAGGAGGGTTCTTATCTCCTCCTTCGTTTGAATATTTCTGGGTTGCTTTCTTACTGGGGTGGGCCATTGAAGCAATGCTCTGTGATGCCGTGCTCTTGGGAGTGTTGACCGGGGACTATAAACTCTTCTCACTGGATACTTTTCCCTGTTTTCTGTACAATTCAATCGCACTTTGCAATGTCTCTACGTCACAATTGTCAGAATCAGGAGTTTTGTCGTGATTGTCTTTGTCTTCGGTCAGTCGTCTATGGATAAAAGAGTTGCTAAAGCCAACTGATAGTAAATGTTCTCGAAAAATCCCATTAGGGTCGAACCCTTTTAGCCTTTCATCATATCTTAGGTTCAAGTTCTTGAAATGACCTACGAATTTGTCAATCTTGTTGACGTTTATGCACATGAAGTCCCCGACTTTCTGGGGCAGAGGAAGGAACTATTTTTTTCTCTTGTCATGGAAACAAATGCAACCAATGGTTGTATTGCCTTGCAATTTCTATAACAAACATCTTGTCCGTGATGTGGCATGGAAGGAAAGCAGGATTTTCCTTGGAGCCAAAGACCATTAGTATACTATAATTTTCCTTTCGTTCAAGTGTCCCCTCCCTGTCCAAAAACTTGGTTGCCTGGCTAGACATCTAGGGACCATCCTTTCCAAACAATAAATCTTTGAAAACTGAGACAAAGTCATTAAAAACCTCATAAAAACAATGGGAGGCCTTGTGCCTCCACAAGGCCTGGTACCAGAATGTTACTGGGTCGAATTCATAGTTTATTTTCTTGGACAGAGACAGTTTTGGAAACGGACAACAATGCGCTATTGAAAAAATCAAGTAGGATGACATATAAAATTTATTCGATTCTTTGAATCGTGACAGCTGGGAACAAATTTCAATGGAAATTAGCTTCCCCCAATCAAAAATGAATTTTTCCTTGACTTTGAAGTACAAAATATAAATAAGTATATGGGAAATGCTTGCCGTGGATTCCTGTCCTGTTATTCTTGTAAACAACCAAGCAATTTCCCGGAATGGATTTCTAAAGGAACTGACCTGCAACTTTGTGATATCTTCAGGAACTCTTGTCAGGTCTTCGAGGAACTTGGGTAAGAGGTCCAACCCCTTATCATGTTTTTCTAGGAACTGTTTGCAGTCATGTCCTCTGAAGGTCAATGTTGGCTCCGACAATATTAACATCTTGCGAAAGACTCGAGGTGATAAAGAAACAAGAGAATGGTCGCGCAGTGGAATAATTCTTTGGCTTGAAACATATTTTTCGGTGCACCAAGAGACCACCTCCTTACAGTCAAAAACCTCATGGACGTAGCCCGCACGAGTGATTCCATAGGTCCAAATCACTTCGTTCTGGGTAGAACGGGATGAATAGTAAGATTATGCCTTGGACCACTGGAATTTTTGTTCCTCATGTCCAAAGATATTCACTGTATCTCCACAGAACTGTTGTTGAGCTGCTGCCATAAGTTTACAAGAACATTTGTTTTCTCCAGACGATGTATGAAATGAAGAGTTGGAAGGGATAATACAACCCTGCGCAAATCTTGGTCCAAATGCATGTGAATGGGAGTTCTCCTCGATACTTTCTCTCATTAATGACAATTTTTACGGATGTTGCATGATGCGCTGTTAACATTAAAGACTAGTAATTGCATACATAGAAGTGCGAACATGGTGGATACAACAATGAGAAATTAAGGATTGGATATTTCCTGAACGACCAACACGATGACCCATTTTTGAGATTAACAATCGGAAGGGATAATATCAATCTCCACAGATATTGGTTTAATGCGTATTAATGGGATATCTCATTGAGTGTTTATCTCATTAATGACAATGTTGAAAATTCCTGCATGGTGAGCTATTAAAATGAAAGGTTACTAATTGCATATTAAGAAATAAGTACGAAGGTCGAGGGAATGGGAAAGAAAAATTAAGGAGTGTCTAATTATCGAAAGCGGTCAGGTGGGCTTCAAAATAGGCTTCCAAGGTACAACCATTGGAGCTGAGGGCCCGAGGGTCAAATTTTATGTCTCAGAAATTTTTGAGTGCAAAATGCATAACACGGAAGAGGGAATGATGGGACAATCCAGAGGGAAATTTGTATATCGTGGAAGTCCGGGTAATGTTTGCAGGACACAGAACAATGGAAGTGAAAATGTGAGCCCGCCTATCCGAGAAACCGTAATAGAAAAAGTGGCTCAAGTATGGAATAAAGAAACGGGTGGGTGGATTCGTTTTCTCTAATATATTGAAACTTGTAATATATATCCCATTGTGTGGCAAGATCTTTTCTTCATGTCTCTGGGAAGAAAAGAGAAAATAAGAGAAGATAAATTGATTTAAATTCAAGGAGTCGAGCTTCATTTAAATTTCACTGTCTCATCGACACTTTTGATTTTTAATGAAAGTTTTCATGGTTGTTGCATGATGGAATATTAGCATTAAATCTTGGTCAAACACAATAAACATTGACTAAGAATTGGAGATTTCGTGAACCCGCCAACTCGAGGAACTGCAAAAGAGATTCCATGAAATGGGCAAGTATGGAAAGAGGTCAGACGAGTTTCAGAATTAGGGTGACAATGGTTCCCCAGAAGACGTGACTTCCCAAGGGTCAAATTGTATGTCTCGAAACTTGAGTGAAAAATGTGTACCACGGAAGAGGGGATGATATGGGAGTCCGACGGTCAATTTGTATATGGCAGAGGTGTGGGAGATCTCCTCGAGTGTTTTGATCATTAATGACATGTTTAAGGTTCATGCATGACAAATCTTTCCAATTGCATATTCAGAGAAAAGTAGGAAGGTGGTGGGGACAGGGAACAACAATTAAGGAATGGCCAATTATCGAAAGCGGTTGGTGATGCTTCAAAATAGGGCTAGAAGATACAACCAACAGAGGTGAGGGCCTGAGGTTCAAATTGTATCTATCGAGAGTGTTGACTGCAGAACGTGTAACACTGAAGAGGGCATGATGGTGCATTCCCGTGGACAAATTATATATTGCGGAACTCCGGGTACTGTTTGCTAGTCGTGGAACATTGGAAACAGAATCCTGATCCCGCCAGTCCGGGAACCCGTAATCAAAAAAGTGTATAAGTATGGAATAGGGAAACGATAGGCCGGACTCGATACAAAGTAAATGTACAACATCATGGAGATACAACCAACTTGGGGCTAAGTATTAAAAGGAACGATGGACGGTCAGGCTCGTGACGGGGCATTCCAGTGGACAAATTGTATATCGTGGAACTCCGGGCACTGTTTGCAAGTCGTGGAAGTTTCAAAACACAATTTTGAGGCTGTCAATCCGAGAACCCACAATCGAAAAAGTGTCCAAGTATGGAATAGGGAAATGCTGTCCTAGACTTGTGTTCGCTAATATATTGAAATTTGTAATAGCTTTCCCATTACCTGGCAAGATCTTTTCTGCATGTTTCTGGACAAGTTCTGTAGGGATGGTTAGTCCTCGAGGAATTTGCTTATTAATGGAGATATTTATGGTTGTTGCATGATGGTGTATTAGCATTAAACCTTTGGTGTTGCATACTTGGAAAGAAGTACGAGGATGGACGAAACATGAAACAGTGACTAGGAATTGGAGATTTCGTGAACCCGCCAACGCTAGAATCCAAAATAGGGTGACAAGGTCTCCCCATAAGACATGAGGCCTCGACGGTCAAATTGTATCACTCAGAACATTTGAATGCGTAATGTGTAACACATAAGTGGGGATGATGTCGGAGTCCGACAATCAATTTGTATATGGTGAAGGTCTGGGTGCCAATTGTTTCGTACCAATGTGTTTTTTTGTCACTAGTAAGACCATAATCAATGTATTTTGGGAAGGGCATGAATTTAGTGGGGATGGAAGGCAGCGACATATACTTTGAAACATTTGTGAACCCTGGTAGAGTGAAGCTTGCAAGTTCGAGGAGTCCGCGGTGGAATTGTAGATCATAGAAGTTTTGAGTGCAAGATGTATATCACAGAACAAGAAGCAACAAAGTTTGAAAGGGCCAATCCGACAACCACGTCCATAAAATTGACTAAGTATGGAAAGGGACAATGGTCAGTCGGATTCATCATGTGAGGATATAGATGGAGATGAAGATATGTCAGCTTCCAACCCTAGAATTCGTGATCATAGAAAGGCGACTAAGTATATAACCGAAAAGAGATAATAAATGGGAAGAAGAAAAGGGAAAAAAGGATAAGTATCTCACAGAACAACATCTACTATTCGTCTATTAATGCCAATATTTTCGAACCCCTTGTCAACCCTCACTAGTAAAATCATAAGTTGCAGATCACAAAAGTTCTTTGGGTACAAGATGTATATGACGGAATAGGGGACATAAGTGTTGGATACCGCAAACCTGGGACCTGGTGGTCAGATAATTGGCTAAGTATTGAAAGGGACCGCGGTTGGTCAATCTCATGGTGTGAGGATATATATAAAGATAAACATCTGCCAATCCACGAATCCAGGAGGTCGTGATCATAGAGATGCGACTAAATATAGAACCACAAAGGGATAATAGAGGGGGAGAAAACAGGGAAAATTTAAAGAGAAAGTGTTTATATTTATTCCAATAGTATTCATATTAATATATATTAATATATTATTTTTGGTCCAAATGCAAATCATCTTCCAATTTKCAGCATGTTGTTCGGTTCACAAATTTCGTTGAAACCCATAAGCAATAGAAAAAAATAAAAATAATATATATATATATATATATATATATATATATATATATATATATATATATATATATATATGACGCAACATTTTTTATATGCACTCATACTATCAAATAGAAGAATATGCAATATATGAAAAATATTGAACATGAACATGACATCAACACTTGAGTTGCCTTGTTATAATAAAGTCATTAATTCATTCTATTTACGGGACCTCGAAGAATCAAAGAAGGACGGGTCCTCCCATTTATTTCTTTAAGTACAGGGCGAGCGACACATAAGTATGGCCTATGAAAAATTATTGTTCCATGTAAAATGTAAGGAGGGAACATAGTGGCCTTTATTTAAATCGAAGTGTTGGGAAGCATAAAGAAAATCTTGCCATCCATGTTTAACGACACACACAAAAAAGTAAAAAATAAAATAAAAAACAACACCAGAGATTGGAAAACACCATACAAAAAACTCAAATATTATATATTCAAATAAACTAGGTTACAAAATACAACTGAGATTATTTTCCATAATGACTGTGATTGGGCCCATCGTCGACAAAAAAAATTAAATATGTACAATAGTGAATCTTATTGACAATCTTTTTTAGATTTCAACTTGACCATCAAATGCTTGATTCATAAAAAACAATGAGTTGAATATCAATTTTGGGTCTTGGACTTCATTGGTGCTTCCAAATAGATCTATCCCAACTTTTTGAATAGCTTGTCTCTTCTAGATATGGCCTGCCGAAATTGGTTGGTTATTCAACATTCCATACTTTGCTAAGTGTTAATTTCCCTCTGTCGTCGAAAACTTGGGGTTTAAGGTGCCTTCCTTGTAATGTTCCTGATCATTGACATCTGAGACAACTTACATATGTGATTTAGGCCCAATTCAAAGATGAGGGAGTGGTTTAATGTGACATCATCTTTGGGGGAAACAAATCCTGTTAGCCAACAAAAGTTGAGACAAAAAAAAATTCAAGTATGTTGTGACTGCTATTCTCCCCGTATTCGATCATCTGTTTGGTTGAAAATCCGGCCTGGAGATTTGTATGTTGGACTTATTTGTTTTATTACTATAAATTGGAAGGGACGTCCAAGTTAGATGAAAAATGTTCCTCCGTTGAAGTACACAACTTCTTCCAACAACACAGATCTGACAAGTGTATCAAATGTTCCAGATCACATCAGAATATATCTTTCATCGTAGGGGTGGAATACATGGCGTCCCAAAAAATGGTTTGGAATGTTCGGAAGTGACGTAAAATATTACTCCATGCCCGGATACACTCAGAAGGAAATTATAAAATTGGATACCCATGAACATGAAAAAATGTATGTGTGTTTGAATCAACATTATAAAATTATAGAACGTTTTATGCCAAAGTTGTAACAGACTTGAAAGACAACCAGTTTCTATGTCAAAGAGTGTTGAGTGACCTCTGGATGCAGTAGCAGACTTGTCATACAATAAAATTTCGATCACTACTGATACTAATGTCAAGTGAAATAAGTCGTGATCGCAGGCTCTAGGTAGTTTCACCTTTAGGCATCCACACTGGCGGTGACCCCAGGCTCCAGATAGCTTCGGCTTCAGACATTGACATTGGCGGTGGCAATGGGAACAATGCTATTGATTGCAGTGCGGAAATGCGATGAAAAAGTAGGGTTGTCATTGTCAAATCACTTAGACTACAGGAGTGTTGGACCTGCAAAGAACATCGAATTTAGTGTTGCTTTTTCACGACAACTACAATGTTTCTTTGAGTCCATAAATCTTTGGATTTTGGGTGTCCTGTGCGATAATGACCTTGACATTAGGCACATGTCAGACATCTATTATCTAACATTGCAGTGTTAATGCAATTGCCACAGTGGACGACAGATCAATTGCATTGGCACAAGAAATATTAATTGTGTGATTAATTAACATCCTTGAAGGACGTGAATCCCAAACAACGCCTAAATTTTTTCGAACATCCATGTGTTAAAAAAATACATTGTTCTATATTTAAAAAAATAAGAAATTGTAGGTGGAAACAACTATGGAATACACCACTACATTAAGGTCTCTTCTAAAGAATGAAATAAAATGATTACATGAAGGTGGTAGTAAAAGGTGATTTTCAGAAACCAAATCATTACTTGAACACGCGAAACTTCTGGCAGAAGGTGGTAGTATAAAGTAATCCTCAGAAAGTGTTGCAAAGTCCATAATCCATAATTCCTTCCCATTAACTTTTCCCAGTTACATGTCGATGAAAATATTAGAAAGTTTTGAGAGTGTCATTCCCTAGTTATATACCCACCTTCAAGCAGGAGGAGAATATTCATGCAAAGAGGGGCAAGCTCATCGACCCAGATGCAACCATATGCATAGGAATAGTAAAAAACATTGTGCATTGGCGATAGAAAGTTGATTGTATGTGGAGTCTGTTACTACATACATAGGACAGTGAAAAAAATTTGACAAAGAATATGACCTTATTTCAAGTCTGTTACCACACCCAGAAGTAGCTCAACAAAATTTAAAATAAAAACTTCTGTAATTTTAGGATGTCGATTCAACCACCCATACAGTTTCTCATACTTGCGACGATCCAAATTTATAATTTCCTTCTGAGTATATTCATGAATGGAGTAATATTTCGCGTCATTTCCAAATATTACAGACCATTTTGCAAGCCACAGTATGTGAGACTCCTCTGACGAAAGATAAATTCTTGTGTGGTCTACAAAATTTGATACACTTGCCAAATCCGTGTTGTTGGAAGAAACTATATACTTCAATGAAGGATCATTTTGTAGGTGACCTGAAAGTCTCTTCCAACTCCCAGTAAGAAAACAAATAATATCAACACACAAATCTTCAGGCATGCCTTTCAACCATCCAAAGCATTGAATACAGGGACACCACCAATCACAAGACACTTGATTTTTTTTTTTTTTGGTGTCTGAGTTTCTGTTGGCTAACAGAGTTTTTTTTTCTCAAAGATGACATCACATAAAACCATTTCCTTGTCTTTCAATTGGGCCTGAATGACATCTCTAATTTTTCTCACATGTCTATGACCAGGAACATTACAATGAAGGCACCTTAAATCCCAACTCTTCGATGATAGATATAAATGAGAATAAGTATTTAAAATCAACGTTGGAGGATGATAGATATTCCGTAGATTTTGGATTAATTGGTTTTAATGGTAGATGCCCTTTATATTTACGCTTATTAATGCCAATATTTTTGAATATGTGTGTTGAATAGTCGCCAATAGCACGATTTAACATTCCCATATAAAAGAAAATTCTCAAATATGACAACTTTTAACATATGCACAATATTAAAGAGGGAAATGACGTCAAGACATCTGTGGATGACAAGCTCGTGGTTGGAAGTGTGGTAGTACAATATTGCACTGTTACTATGATGATGCCTTTAAAAAACTAAAATAGCCAACACTTTTTTCAAATTCAAAATGGATGCAAAACAAATTATCAGATCCCATAATATTCGTCTGTTTGTGCATTTTAATGGGAGATGTCCTCGATCTTTCCTCTTATTAAAGCCAATATTTTTGAACTTGTCTGGTCGGTTGTCACTAGTAAAATCATAATTAATGTGAATTGGGAAGGGTGGAAGGTATCGGGGATGGAGGGGATCGATAAATTCTTTTAACTTTTCTGAACCCGAGAGTGCGTGAACCCGCGAAATTTTGAAGACTCGACTAAGTATGGAAAAACAAGTCGGATAGACAGAGTCATCGTAAGTAGAGGCAGGCTTGCAAGTTTTAGGATTCTAGGGTCGAATTGTAGAGCAAGAAATTTTTGGGCGCAATATGTATACCCCGACCACGGGTTACCCAAGTTCGATAGCACCTATCCGCAAACCCGCGTTCATAAAATTGGCTAATTATGTAAATGAACGACGGTTAGTCAGACTCATGATGTGAATATATAGATGGAGATGACGATTTTTCAGTTAGCCACACCGGGAAATCGCGAGCACATAAACGTGACACAATATAGAACTATAAACGCATAATAGAGGGTAAGAAAAAAAGGGAAAAACAAACAAGTTTAGAAGAAATTGGCTAAGTATGAAAACAAAAGATGGTTGGTCAGACTCGTGATGTAAAGATAGAGATGGATCTGATGATTTGTTAGTTTTCCACCCTGGGAACCCGCGACCATAGAAACGTGACAAAGTATAGAACCAAAAACGCATAATAGAGGGGAAGAACTAAAGGGAAAAATAAGAAAGTTTACAAGAGGAAAAAGAAAGGGAGAGAATAAATTTATCTCTCACACAACAACTCTTAGTCTCATAACTATTAATCCATAGAAATAAATTAACTATGGGGAAAACATCATCAGTTATGAAATATAGTTGGAGCCCGACAAACTCTGGTTCAAGTCATAAGAGATGTTATTTACATCAACTGCAAAATTTTGCATATTATTTTATCTTAATAGTATTTTCTGGGGAGCCAACTGTAAAACCATGTAACAACTGATCCAACTGCATATGTAGGACCCCAACATTGAAAATTTGAAGCAAACAAGAGCAAACAACAAATAAAAACCCAGTTAAGAAGCACCAAAAGGCCCAACTGCAGCCGCAGGACCTCAACCCTATAAAGTTGAATCAAACAATAATAAGCAACATCCAACGAACCAAGAAGCAAGCACCACCCAACCGACCAGGAATGCCGGTGAAGAAAAATATTGGCCAAATTCACTGCACAGAAGATTGTATCAAAAAATTCGGAGGAAAATGTATAGTAACCCATCCGTTAACCAAAGGCTGTGAGACTTGTCAGGTAAACATTCAAAGCTGCCAGGACCGTCCAAAGGCCTGCCACTGTGCAAGCAATTGAGAAAGGTGCCATTTTCACGGATGGTATTTTTCAATACTAAAAACGATCAAAATCCTCTCGTAGTCTATCTTTGTATGTGATTACTACAACTAGAGAAGCAGGATTGTAATTCTATCTTTGTCTCGTTCCTGATTGCCAATGTTCGACACATAACCTACATCCATCACAACCACAATGATGCATAGGAAAAGGAAATCGTATTTTTTCCTCTCATACAAAGATGTTCTGGAAGAAGATTTTGACTCAGGCATCCCCAACAGTCAAATTTCCCACCTGCAAACTGCAAATAACAAGCGAAGCTAAACACGACACCCAAACCTGCCCGTCAACGGGGAATGACATAAGGCCAATGTTCGACAGAAAACCTACCTCTAGCACAACCATAGTGACACATATGAAAATGAAATCGTATTTTCTCCTCACATACAAATATGTTTTGCAAGAGGATTTCGACTCCGACATCCCCAGTAGTCAAATTTCCCACCTGTAAATTGCAAATAGCAAGCGAAGCCAAAAACGACACCCAAACCCGCCCATCAATGGGGAACGACAGAAGGGCAGTTCCAATCGCGGTTGCATCATTCCAAGCATGCAAATTGCAACAAGACCAACATGCAAACAAGAACAACAGGAATATGAAAATAAAAAATCAGTGAACAAGCAAGAAACAAGCATGAACCAGTGAACCAAAAATGCCGCTGAAGAACAATATTGCCCATATTCATTGCAGAGAACATTGCATATAAAAAAAAACCTGGAAGAAAATGTATTGTAACAGGCCCGTTAAGTAAACAATTAAGGATGTGAGTCGTGTTAGGTAAAAATTTAAGTCCGTCAGAACTGCTCTGTAAACATTTAAGAAAGAATGCAGTGTGTTAGGTCTCTTATGTACGAAAAAAACATTTATTATATTATTTTATAACAATAATTTTTTTTTAGTAACAATAGTTCGAACAATAGAGGTTATGTAAAAAATAAATATATTCAAAGGACAAACTAATATGAAGTCAACTAATAAAAAACTGACTCTCTATCTTCAAAACTTTGGATATCCAAACATTTCAAGAAAAAAATAAAAACTCAGAAAGACCGTATATGATCAAAAAATTTGGATATGCTAACATATCAAAAATTGGGAAGAACGAAGTTGGCAATAAGACCTCCAATCTATTATCCAATCAGATCATGACATATATGGTATTTTTTATTATATAAAAATCAATGTTTTTAGTTCCCTAGTTTCGACAATAGATATTATGCAAATATTTTTAATCAAAAGACAAACTAATATGAATTCAACGAATTATCGATCGCTATAATCCCTCTATGCCTTCGACAGGGACTAATAACCTATATGTAGTAAATAAGAGCCACACTCTTATACAAATTCTAACAACTATTCAAAGTCTTAAAATTAATGATAACCTATAGCTGATAAATAAGAGCCACAATCCTATACAAATTCTAACAACTATTCAAAGTCTTAAAATTAATGATTTGTACTTCACAGAATAACAATGAGTAACACAATATACTTGATAAACCTTCAAATGACTGAAGATGCAAATATAATGTTCCAATATACAAGGGATTATACAACTAACTCCACCTTTTTCCAAAAACACAATCAAATCATATTATAATAATCTTTTACTACTGATTTTATCTTTATCTTCATTTTCACTGGATTAATATATATATATATATATATATATATATATATATATATATATATATATATATAGCCAATTATAAAAGTGTCAACATCAACCAAACAATGAAAAAATATAATAATAATCTTTTACTATTGATTTTATCTTCATTTTCACTAGATTAATACACATATATGTAGCCAATTATAAAAGTGTCAACATCAACCAAACAATGATAAAATATAATAGGATTAAAAACCTTCAAAATTTTCTCTACTTCCTAAAATACAGATCCAAAATTATTCATGTAAATTGTGCACAATAGAGTTTGTAGCTTCCCTTTTGGATCATGTTTATTTTATTGTTAGTGATGTTTACTATATTAATATGGAAGATTTAAGATTTTTCAAAAGACATTCTAAGAAGGATAAACATTTTGGGAGTAGTAATTTCATCTTTGAAGCAAGGGTGAATAAATGTCAGTGGAACAAGATGGAGAACTTAGTGAAACATTTCAAAAAAATGTCACAATTTTAGAAAAGTAAAATATTAACCATATATAAGGTCTTACAAAACTTAAAAATGTTGGATTATTGAGAGAGGGTGAATCAATAATAGAGAAATTATAATCCTTTTAAAACCAAATAATCCAAGTGTTATATCAATGTATAATTATCATCCAATAATGAGCAATGAACAAATGAACAATCATACATATACACAATACACCAGTGTTTTACGTGGAAACCCAAAGCGGGAGAAAACCACATAATGCTTTTTCTTATATGTCTTGAAGAATTACATTCATTGGAAGCACCAACTTCCTTTGTTGTCCAGTTGCAACTGGAAGGAGGATCCAACCCCCTAGTTTCTCATGCTACAACCTGAGGGAATCTCCAACTCCCCAATTCTCTGGCTACAACCAGAAGGAGGCTACAACCCTCTATGTTCTCCGGCTACAACCAGAAGGTGGCTACAACCACTTGTCCTTGCCCCGTCCAATCGCCCTGAAGTAGAAGTAGAATGATGGAACCACTGTCACACTATAACTGTGAGATATATCGATGTAAACCTGTACCAATAAACCTGAACCATGCATCAACCTGCACCTCAACCTGTAATCAACTTGTACCATAAACAAGTGCATCAACCATGCACCAACCTGTACCAAACAACCTGTAATCAAACTGTACCATACACAAGTGCAACCAACCATGTACCAATCATGTTTCAACTACTCATCAACTATGACTCATCAATATGTACCAACATCATCAACTATACACCTCATGTATGTGCCACCTCATCAACTACTTGTCTCAACCATGTACCCAACATGTACCTTAACCAAATGACCTCATCAATTTCATCATCCAAATATGATTTGTAACTTTGTAATAGACCTGGTGTATATGATCACATACCTACAAACCTTCCTTAACTTTGACAACAAGAGACTAACATTTTCATCAAACTTTTCTTTACATGACTAGTTTTGGATTAGTCAACAACCCTAACTTGAAATGATCATAACTTTGTACCTGTAATGAATAAATATATGAAAATGATACACAATGTTCTTCAATGTGTTTTATGCAATTCCTCCAGGTGTCACTACTTGGAACCTCTCATAAAATGAGTTATAGTAAAAATGACATACCTTGCTAAATTCTGACTTATTCTAGAGAGCGACCTTGTAGAGCGTGCCCCACACGGAATATTTTTTGAATCCATTTGAAACTGTTAAAAATAATACTACATACTGTACTCTAACCAAGAAATTTTGTCTTATTGAATTTGGATATTTTATGAAGAAGTTATGATGTTTTTACCCGAAACACCTGTTTTTGACTAGTTTCAAGACTAGCCACAAACCCTATTTTCCACGAAGTGTAACTCCAAAAATACAATGACCCACAAGATGAATTTTTTACCACAGATACTTGGATATGTTTCCTCAATGGAATAGAAATTTCATGGTCTGAATCATCCTAGAAATTTTGTTATTGTGAAAATGGTGAGATGACATGTAAATAACATACCTTAGAAAGCATCATCAAAATAATTTATCCTTCCTTGAATTCCGACCTTCTTTTCTTCACCTTCCCTTAAAAATTTGTATTAGATATCCTTTGGTTACCTCAGACACCTATAGGTATTCAATATTCTCAAGTGTGATTAAAATGAGATATCCTTGCCTCTTATTTATACTCTCCAAGTAGCTTCCTTAAAAACATCTTCTAGGTCACTTTGCCCACTTTCCTTATTTTAGGGTTAACCCACTTCTAATTTATCCATTAAATTTATTATTTAAATAATTTATTTTGTATTCACTTTGAATTATATTACACTCATCACTTCAATTTATTATTTACCTTCTAAAATCTATTAAACCACTTTGATTACTTTGACCTTTTGGGGCTTCTAGATGACATAAGAGGGTCCTCCAACTTCGTAAGGCCACAACTCTCAAACCGTGAGGAGTTATGTGACGTTCCACATACCACCAGAAATGGAATGACATGTACCATCCATATAGAATAGTATTACCTTAAAATATATCAAAACTCAGACCATTATCCATCAAACAAAATTGGGTCCATTACCCAAACCTGGGTTCTCCAACTTCTCATGGCCATAACTCTCTAACCGTGAGGAGTTATGTGACGTTCCAAATACCACCATAAATGGAATGAAAAACACTATCCATCTAGGATAGTTTCACTAAAAAAATTCACTGACCTTAGTCTCATTATTCCACAAATAAGCATGGGTTCTCTAACCATACTTCTAGTATAACTCAATCCGCAAAGTGTCTTCCCGTGAGGGATTTCACCATAAGGGGACCACTTTGGAGTTAATCCATTTCTACTTATTATCAACCATGACAAGAAAATAATGAGTCATATTTACATCAAACAAACTTGGGTCCATTAAACAAACCTTTGTGCTACCGGGATTTCTTCAAGGGTTGACTTCAATGACAACCAACCTTAATCAACAATCTCCCCCATTGGAATTGATGGCAACACTCTGATGCAAAACTAAAATTATGTCATGAAATACTGAAGTCATATCACTCATGCTCCCCCTAGAAACATGCCTATGTCCTTTTCATCTCTGTGACCATTGCTCCCCCTAGAGCCATGCCTTTGTCCTTTGCATATGATGAATCTCTCCCCCTTTGTCATCAATGGAAAAAGTATCTTTCCATCCGGGGCTGCTCCCCCTGACTGAAATGTCCTCTTTATGGTGCTTCCTCGTGTACATCTAATATATATAAGATAAGCATTCAAAAGCATTCATTTTGGAGTAGAAATAACTCCGAGTCTCTGGCGATGCTTAAAGGCTTCCCGTGGAAGTGGTTTTGTAAATATGTAAGCTACTTGTTATTTTGTGCCCACATACTCAACTCTGATGTTCTTTTCTACAACTTGTTCCCGTAGAAAGTGATACTTGATTGGAATGTGCTTTGTCTTGGAGTGCATCACTGGGTTCTTTGAGATACCAGTGACACTTGTATTATCACAATAGATTGGAATGGGCTCATCATACTCAATTTGTATATCTGTCAAAGTTTGTTTCATCCAAAGAACCTGTGTACAACATGCTGCTGCTGCAATATAATCTGCCTCGACTGTAGATAGAGATATTGATGATTGTTTCTTGCTTAGACATGATACTAAACACTCACCCAAGTAGAATGCTGCTCCACTGGTGCTTCGTCGGTCATCAATACAACCTGCCCAATCTGCATCTGTGTAGGCAATAAGAGATAGATCCTTTCCTTTTGGATACCATAATCCAAACTCTTCTGTTCCTTTGAGATACCTGAAAATCCTTTTCACTGCTAATACATGTGATTCCTTTGGTGTTGCTTGAAATCATGCCACCTGTCCAACTGCTTGCATTACATCTGGTCTAGATGTTGTCATATATAGTAGGCTGCCAATCATTGACCTGTATTGCCTCTGATTTGTAGACTTCGAATCATCATATTTGCTCAACTTGCAACTGGTTTGCATGGGAGTGATAACTGGTTTGAAATATTCCATTCCGAACCTCTTCAATATATCTCTGATATACTTGGTTTGAGAAATAAAAATTACTTGGTTGCTTTGACATACATGAAATCCCATAAAGAAGGATAGTTCTCCAAGTAACGACATTTCAAATTCATTCTGCATATCTTTTGCAAGTTTCTGGCTTAAACTCTCATCATCACTACCAAAAATAATATCATCAACATAAACTTCAATTAATAAAATATTACCTTGACTTACCTTGATGTATAGGTTGATGTCTGCACTTCCTTTTCTGAACCCTGCCTGCTGCAGATACTTATCTAGTCTAGAGTACCATTCTCTAGGAGCCTGTTTTAGACCATACAAGGCCTTCTTTAATTTACACACATAATCTGCATTCTCTGACAACTGAACCCTTCTGGTTGTTCAATGTAAACTTCTTCTTCAAGTTCCCCATTTAGAAAAGATGATTTTATGTCCATTTGATACATTTTAATATTTTTGGAGCATGCATAAGATAAAAGCAAACAGATTGATTCCATTCTGGCAACTGGGGCAAATGTCTCTTCAAAGTCAATTCCTTCAACCTGTGCATATCCTTTACATACTAATCTAGCTTTGTTCCTTGTAACTTGACCATCTTCATTCAATTTATTCCCGAAGACCCACTTTGTGCTGATCACATTCTTATTCTTTGGTTTTAGAACCAATTCCTAAGTGTCATTTTTCTCTATTTGATCCAATTCTTCATCCATGGCCTTTTTCCAAAATTCATCCTTGTTGGCTTCTTCAAAACAATTTGGTTCAATTGTATATGAGAGTGCTAGGTGTGTTTGTTCTGTTGAATGGATTCTTCTTCTATTCTCAACTCCTGCATCTTTGTTTCCGATAATATGATCTAAAGGATGATTCTTTTGTACTCGTTTACTGGGTGTCTTTGGAGACACTTGCTGAAATTTCTCTTCTGCTTCTGTCATATTCTCTTCATCTTCCTCTTCTACTTATTTTTCATCTTCTGCTTCTTCTTCTAAGGGATATTTCATTGATTCATTTTCTTCTTCCTTTGATTCTGGTCTGCCTGTTTCATCAATTGTCACGTTGATGCTTTCCACAACTTTGTTCAATCTTAGATTGTAAAATTTGTATGATTTCCTTGTACTTGAGTAACCAACAAGTACTCCTTTGTCCACATGAGAGTCAAAATTTCCCATTCTGCCATCTTCTCTTTTGATATAGCATTTTCTTCCAAAAAATCTGAAGTGCTTCACATTTGCTGGTCTTCCTTTCCATAGCTCGTAAGGAGTTTTGTCGGCGTTGTTTCTGAGAATTACTCTGTTTTGAATGTGAACTGCTGTATGCACTACCTATGTCCAAAAAATATCTGTCAATTTTGAATCCATTAGCATTGTTCGAGCCATTTCCTGTCCTGTTCTGTTCTTTCTTTCAACAACTCCATTCTGTTGATGTGTCCTAGCAACGACGAATTGTCTTTTTATTCCATGATTACTGCAGTAGTCCATAAATTCGTTTGAGGTGAATTCTCCTCCATTATCAGATCTCAAGCATTTGATTCTTGAATCCATCTCATTTTCAACCATTTCCTTGTAGATCTTGAAGTTTTCAAAAGTTTCTGACTTATTCTTTAGAAAGAAAGCTGCAGTCATTCTTGTATAATCATCAACTAATAAGCATACGATATCTCTCACCTTTTAATCCCTTTGTTGTATTCAGTCCAACTAGATCAATATGCACAATTTCCAGTGGTATTTTCATTGAATATTCCTTTGATTTGAGCCTGGTCTTTGTTTTCTTTCCTTGTTGACAATGCTTGCATAAAGTGTTGGTTGGTTTTGTGATCTGGGGCATTTCTCTGACTACTTCTGTTTTGCTAAATTTGACAAGGTTATCAAAATGCATGTGACCCATTCTTCTGTGCCATAGCCAACTTTCATCTTCCTTTCCTAGACAACACTTTTCATTACCAATTTCACTTAGCACATATATGTTGCTTGAAGTTCTTGCAGCTGTAGCAACCAATTTCCCTATCACATCGGGATTTGTGCTAGAAAATGAAAATTAATGTCGGGTTTCCATGTCACGACAGGAGATCTATGATCCTTAGCCTTCCATATACATTGGGATTTGTGCTAGAAAATGAAAATTAATGTTGGGTTTCCATGTCAAGACAGGAGATATATGATCCTTGGCCTTCCATATACTGGAAACATTTTGACTCGGCTCTTCAGTTCCATTTTTAAGGCTATAAATGGGCCAATTCCAAGCTATGGAAAGAGGAGAAAAACTTCAACTTTGAGAGAAAAGTTAATCTGGAGAAATTATTTACTTCATATTGAGTCTGCATCCCTTTGTCCTTTAAGTATGAACAAAGTGTTCAACCCCCAAGCTCTTTCCTTATTGATTGAGAACCTCATTGTTTCTCTTTTGTGAGCTTGCCTTTAGTGAAGGATAGAAGTGGTGGAGGCCCAACTGGAAGGAACTTAGTTTCTCGGTTCCGAACCATGCCAACATGGAAGTCTGTAACATTTTCACTTCTGCTGATCATATATTAATAAAAATACTCTTTTCCCATCCAATTGATATCTTGAAAATATTTGAATTATTATTCCATGGGATTATTTGTCATGTTTATTAATGGATTATGCTACTGAATGTGATAACATCATATAATATCACTATATGCTTTCTCTTCTTGGTTGTTGAGGACTAGTTGTAGGTATATTGCTTTGGGTCGAGTGCTCAATGATGGACTTAATCGAACGTGTTGGACAACTGATAGGGGGGGGGTGAATCAATTGTTATTGTTCTTAAGCAATTATTCCCATTTTAAACTCTTTACAGAACACTCAATGATGATCACAATAATGCAGGGAAGTAAGCAATAGAATATTCAACATCAATCACACACATGAAATACACAGAGACAAATATTCTTGAGGAAACCCATAAAGGGAGAAAACCTCTTCTTCTTGATATGATAACTAGTATTTATTTTCTGTACATTATTATTCTTATGAGAACCAACTCATTTTGAGGCTACCACCTCTGATTTACAAGCAACAACTTGCTGAGAGCACCAACTCTCTTGATTCTCTAGCACCCACTAGAAGGAAGCACCAACTCCCTGAGTATTCCAACACCAACTGGATGGAAGCATCAAATTCCAGTTACATAGGCACCAACCTGTATAACAAAGAACAATAGTTCTCCCTTGCACCATCCTACCACTCTGGTTTTTCTGGCTGCAACCAGATGGAAGCTACAACTCCCTGTGTTCAAGCATCCACTTGAAACTCTGAGGACAACATAACTCCCTAGCACCACCCTACCACCCTGAGATATAAATCTTTGTTACATAAATTTATTACAGTGATACACTATTTATCAATGAATTACTAGTCTCATCACTGTTTTTCTACACTGCTCTGCTCTGCCTGCATTAGTGTCTTCCTGATCACATCTTCTTGCGATTTATGTTCTTATACTATGTCTCTATATGCACGCCTCGACTTTCTCTTCATCTCTTAGATATGCATTTTGTTCTATGTATTTATTCTGCGTTTTATGCTCTGTGCACCATTGCCATTCTCTACGTTATGCCTCTTCTGTGCGCTTCAACTCCTGTGCACAACCTGCTTCTTCCCGCATGAATAACTATAAAAAGAAGAAAAACATATTTTCTCTGTTCTGTGTATATTTATCATCCTAAGTCCTCTGCCAGATCATAAACCTAACTCTTTATTCTCTCTGGCGATCATGCTGAGTCTGTTCTTCATCAATGACCGTTATCCTGAGATTCTTTAGCTTCTATGGTAGTTATAGTCTTCGACTCTCTTCCATATCTCAATTGTCTCTATGACGAGTCTTCACTCCACTGGCAGTAACCTTGAGACTCTTCAACTCCTCTGGGGATCACCCAGAAGATATTCAAATTCTCTGGTAGATACAATCACTATGTTGCATCAGTTACAGAGTCATTTTGGATTCTTTAGCTTCTAATCCCCTTCCTTCACGTGACCATTGACGGTGACTAAACGCCTATTCAAAAGGTGCTTCCTGATCTCCCGAACTCCGAAGTGGAGCTTAGTGACGTGCTAGCTCGTCCCTCAATATGACCTTGGGCGATGAAATCATGTGACCATGTGTTGGTTACTATTCTCCTCTACTGTCATAGTTATTGACCCATGGTTCATGTCTTTCGGGTTTCCAACAAAGCCTCTAAAACTATCGACTCTCCTGGTAAACTGGAAGGCAACACAATACACAGAGTGCACTGCGCAGTCTCACCCGAGATAGCTTTAAATGGGTGGCTGTAAGACTCAGGTGTTTACAACCTAAGATTGAGTATGAGATAGGGGTTTATTAATATGAGCCATATACTATGAATCATGATTGCAATCTACTATTACTCACGGGTGTGCATCTATCTTTCGTAGGTTATTTCGTGAACAACACAATCGTATTCCATAATAATGTATTAACTCATTCATTAAGCATAACCATTAACTGCTGAAAGAAAACAAAGATATACATGCATTCATCACATTACACAGATATTACCGTGGTTCACACCCTCTTAAGCTATGCCCACAAAGCTTTGGCTCTTGGTTCTTTTATTATGGTAGTTCTGCATCTCCAGCGCCGCATGCTTACAATTCCCTTAGATGGGTAAGATATGTATGAGGCAAACTAGATCGCACCAGGCTCCACAACCTATGATCTAATCCTCAGATCTTCCTTCTCTCCTCTGTTATTAGCTCAACAACTTCGATAGAACATTACAAAATCTAATTAATACAAAAGCGAATCAACCTCTATATGATACTTGCATATCTTTATTTATATATATCAGGCTCTTCAACCATTTACAATGTATTACCAAAACCCTAACCCTACCGACGTTAGGTCTTCCTCCCATGCATGCATGTTGTTCTTCCTCCTGCTGTCGCTTTCTTTGTGCACGCTATCTTGAATGCACACGTGCTATGTTACCTTCCAACTGTTACTTCTGTTTCTACACGATTTCTTTCCCATCTTTCTTTCCACTTTGGCCTAGTGCCAACAAGCCCCCAACACTGACATGTGACTCGTCCTGAGTCACCTAATCCTTCTGAGCTTCTTCGATCTCCTTGGTGATCATCTGTAAATTTTCCTTGAGCTCTGCTTCTTTTGTTAGTGTCTGCGCGGTCTTATCCTTGATGGTGTCTACTACCTGATGTTAGGACCACATATTGTACCCTTTTT
>ML779941.1:443346-490581 GCA_009831015.1 Picea engelmannii
GCTAAAAAATATTGCACATTCGGCCTAGGTCTGTGCTATCTATGTTTTAGCTCCTTCTGCCTATGCGAATATTTTTTCTACCTGTTCCTGTAGTGGCTCTATTTCAGCCTGACGCTCTTGTTTCTGTGTTTTCACAGTGATTAGTTCTGCCTGCATCTTCTTCATCTCTTGCATCCCTTTGACTCATTCTAGGATTGGTATGGTATTCTACCTCTTCTTAAGTTCTTGGATCGTTGCATTGATCCTTTCCTCTTCCTTGTCCCACCTTTGGACATGTGGGTCCTCCTCCAACCTTGTCCAAAGTTGCCCTGCTTTATCGATCAATTCAGTTGTTGTGCTAACCTGTTGTTCCATCTCCTGCAGCTGCGCTGTTGCTTCCTACTTCCTCTGCTCCTTCACTACCCATGGAGTGGTTGGTGTGAGTTGTTCGTGGATATTCTCGATCTCCTTCTGATCCTGATCAATTGCCTACACGATCTAGTAAAATTTTCCTGCTACTGGGTGTTCATTCCCTTGCGCGGTACTTGGGATTTTCTCAAAAATTCCTCCCACTCTTCATTCCATTTCATTCCCGCATTCTTTTTCCTCCTGAGTTTCGAGCTTGGCCTGCTCACATAATTTTTCCAGCACCTCCCGCTTCTTTGTTGCTTGCTGTAGCTCGAACAAGTTTTTATGTGCACGAGATTGTACCTCATGGTCGACGCTAACTTGAAATTTGTGTAGTTCCCTTGATGGCATCCATGTCAAGATCAATTGGATGTGGTCCAAATCCTTTAGGGGTGTCTGCCCCACGATTTCATCCATGCCCAACATGTTAGGTTTGATGTAAATCATTGCATTTGTGTGTGGAATTGAGTGGATTGAGTCTCATTATTCTACCTCCACTCTTTATTTGGTATGTATAGTCGGTGGCTCTATGTCTCTACTGCTGCTTACTGTCTGTGCTTCCCTAAATTTCTTGAGGAACTGTCCTATTTATGTCAACTCTTTTTGCAGTTTATCCCTGTGGTGTGCTGGATGATCAAAATCTTCTGCTAAGAAATCCTATACCATTATGTCGATTATTTCCCCATCATCCTCCGTGATCATATAGTCTGGCGATGCTTGTCGCACCTTTGATTTCTTGCACGCACCTCCTTCCTGTGCGACTGGTCTCTTATTTCCCCCTGGTTCCTGTGTGATGGGGTTTGGGGTGGTCTCTCATACTCCCTTAGCTTGTTTTGGATGTCCGTTGGTTGGATGTGTAGTCTCTTTCTTCCCCTTCTAGGTCCTTGTCTGCTTTGACCCTTCATCTTCCCAAGTCGGCTTACCTTGGCTCGTTCGTGGTTTCTTGGGCACCTGGATTTCTGGAGGCTGCGTTTCCACCTGTTCTGCCTCTCCTTCTATTGTTTTTTCCGGTACTTCCCGGGTAATGGTTGGGATCCTCGATTCATCAGGCCATTTTCTGATGACCATGTCGATATCACCCTCTATGATGCAGTAGCACATCTGTAGCCACTGTTTATCTAGATCCTGCCTTGGTTGTATCCACATTGTCTGTCTTGTGGCTCGGAAATTGGTGATGTCCCCATATTGCGTGATAGCCTCTGGTGTTATTCTCCATGATCGTCTGATAGCTTCTTGTATATCCCATAGGTATGCTTCGAATATGATTCCGTTCTCCCTCTTATGCTTGGCCTGTGGCCCTGATCTCAGTAATAGGTATCTTGTTGCCGCTGACTATGGTCTGGTACAAAAAATTAGATACCTTGGTTCTCGCCATCCCATGAAGGCTATCAGGGTAATCAACCATGAGTATTGAAACTCTGTGCCTAGGTCCTACACATCCTTGCAGTGCTCTTGAAATAAGTTCAATAGATATGGTTCCCAACTCATAGATGTGCCTTCTGCGCACTGAGTTGCAACTTCAATGACTCATGCTGGTACTTCCTCTTTGTGGCATTTTCTGAGCAATTTGCAAGCTAAGATATTTGCGCCCAATTATGTAGCTGTGTTGTTGGTTCGTTTGATTATGATGCCCCTTGTTCCTTTGGCAGTGCCATATTTATTCTTCATTTCTTCTGCCAACGCTTTCTCCTTGGATTTGTCATCCAAAATCAATGCGAGATCGATACCCCAGGTTGGTAACCCTGTGATTTGTGCAATAAGCTCAAAATTTATGGGGATGGGTTTGTCCAGCCATAAGTCCCCTCCATTTGTGACTGCTAATAGCTACTTGACGCATGCTGTCGCGTATTGGCCTCTGCCAAAATGTGGTAGCTTCAACAAACCTAAGATTCCTGTTCTGTCCAGCCTAGCTGCCCACTGGTGTGGCTGGCTAATCGTTTCTCCAAGTTGGTTTACGACTATGGTCTGCATAAAGACCCTCTGTGCAAGTTCTAGGAACTTGGTTTCGTCTGATATGTCATGGTAAAAAATACTTGAGCTTCCCTACATGACCCAATAGCTCCAGTTCTACCTGTACTCCAATTGGTATGTGTGGTAGAACAATTTATGTTGTAGGTTACTTACGGGGTGAGATCAGTATCTAAACTCTGTCTTCCTACTGTGGTGGTTGGTTTGAAGTTCCAACAACTTCTAGTTATTCCCCCATCAACCATTCTAGCCATTCTGTCGTTTGTGACTCGTCTGGTTGCGCCGGTGCTTCCATATTTTGTGCTGTTCCGTTAACCTCCAGGGATGCTTCGGTGCTTTTTGGCTGCACTTCCTGTTGGGTTTCCACTTCCTCGTTCTGAGGTGCCTGCGCTACTGCTGGCGTATCCACTTTCATGGCCTCTGCTTGTGGATGATGAATCTCTTCCAGTATCAGTGTGGAGTTCACCAATATCCTCTATGGGGATGGAATTTAGTCAATGTCGATGATCTCTAACTGCTGCTGCTCATTCTCTTCCAGCGGTCCTCGTGACCTAGTTTGAACCCTGGTCAGTCTAGCTATCTGGATTGCTTCTGATGGCTTCGGTGGTGCCATAGTGGTGATTGTCTAATGTTTTCTAAGTTCGAATAAATTCTGGTAGTTTTGTGGTCTCGCTCTATTCGTTTCAGCTGCTATTACTCTCTCTCTGTTTTCCTTTCACGAATAGACCAGTCGCTCCCATGCTCGCGTGTTGTATGGGCTTGTCACAAAGCTTGTCGAGGATAGTTCCTCCATTATGCGTTTAATGCATAATAACTATGGGTTCAATGCATCTTCAACGGTTTTGTACTTGCCATTACGTTTTCTTTGCCATCTCCTGTTGGCGTGTTTAATGTGATATCCCATTGGTCCTTTCCGTGCTTTAATTCCTCTTAGTGCTATCTTGTCATATTACTTTTTCTGACTTTTCATTTCCCACTTATTTTTCCTCTATATGTAACCGTTGTTCGTGCCTTTTCTGAATTTGTGTTTCGAACGTCCCGTGGCCTTTCTATCTCTGGCGTGCTATGCGATTTTTAGTCTTGTTTCCTTTTTGTTCTCTTTTTGATTTATTTTATTTTATTTTATTTTTTACTACACGGTGGGTGGTCGATTGTCCTTGTACAGCTTCAGTCGACTCCCATTGATAATTCCTCCAAGGTCTACGCCTGCTAAATATCTTAACTTTACAACTCCTCCGTCGGTGACATTTTACCTCGTATGGTCCTAACCAATGCATTCTGAGCTTCCCTAGGTGTTGAAACGACTTGCTGTCATAGAGAAATACTATATCTCCTTCCTTAAACGTTTTCTTCTTGATGTGGCGTTCGTGCCAAGATTTGTCTCTTGCTTTCTGCACTTGTTGACCGAATCCTGCCAGGATTCGGTCTTCCTCCATTGACAATAACTGATTCAGTCTTTCCTGTACTGTGCCTCATTCTGTCATCTGTGTGATAGCTACTACACGTAAGCTGGGTACTTAAGATTCTTATGGCATGACTGCTTCTTGGCCATAGACTAGCTTGAATGGTGTGTGCCCTGTCAAATTTTTTGCATGTGGTCCTATACGCCCATAATACTGCTGGTACTTTGAGGTCCCAATCATCTCTGTTGACGTTATAGATATTTGTCAGTGCATTCTCCAAATTTGTTGAAGGCTTCTACTATGCCATTTTCCTGTGGGTGATACAGTGTGCTCTTCTGGTGATGAACTTCAAACTCTTCAGTCAGTGCACAGATGGTGTTGTTTATGAAGTCTGTGCCTTGGTTGCTCATCAAAAATCTTGGGCACCCAAATCTAGTGATGACTTGTTCAAACAAGAAGTGTGCAGCTGTCTCTGCACTGCAATATTTTACTAGTGTGGCTTCCACCCATATGGTTAGGTATTTCATCGCGATGATAATGTATCTTGCCCCTGTTCTTTTGGCTGGTGGGTTAATTGGTCCCACAAAGTCTATTGCCCATTTTTCCAATGCCTGTAACGTTACTTGTGGTCATAGTGGCATCTCGTCCCTTCTGTTGGGTTTGCCTTCTCTTTGACAGAAATCACGTCTCTGACAGTACTCTTTCGAGTCCCTGTGAATCATTGGCCACCATAGTCCTGCGTGTAGTACCTTCTGCGTGGTAGATTTTCCTACACAATTCTCTCTTGCGATTCCATTGTGGTCTTCTGCTAAAATTCTTGGTCGTTCGAGCTCTAATACGTACCTTTGCAAGATGTTGTCTGCGCCCATCTTGTATAGGTGTCCTATGATCAATTGATAGTCGGATGCACAGACTACCATGTTCTTCTTCTGTGCGGTGGTATATTCTTGTGACACAGTACCTGTGCTCAAGTACTGGATGATCTCTGTGAAGTAGTCATCAACAATCTGTACTGAGAATAACTATGCATCTAGAAATTTGTCTTCTATATTCGTAGGTTCTTCTCCATTTGTGACCCTGGACAGGTGGTCAAGGCCTGCATTCAGTTTTCTTGGTTTAACTATTACTTCAAAATCAAATTCTTGAAATATAAGTAACCATTGACATATTCTCCCCCCCAACACTGGCTTTTTGACTGAGTATTTCAGGGCTGAGTGATCTGTAAACATATCAAAGTTTTTTCCCAATAGGTAATGTATGAACTTCTATAGTGCATAGACCATGGATAGGCCTTCTCTTTTTGTCGTGTTATAATTCTGTTCTGAATCTAATAACTTTCTTCTTGCGAACGCTATCGGATGATCCAAGTCTCCCGCTCCTGGCTGCGCTAACATAGCTCCTAGTGCTATCGCCGATGCATCTACATGCACATGGAATTTCTTTTCCCAGTCTGGAAATACTAATATCGGTGCAATAACCATATTTTCCTTTAGGGTATCCAGACCATGTTGACACTCATCATTCCATTGATACTTTGTATCCTTCCTTAACACTTTTTCCAGTGGTGCTGTGACCTGCGCATACCCTTTGATGAATTTCCTATAGTATCATGTGTGCCCTAATGTTTCTCTTAGCCATCGGACTATTTTTGGTGCTGGTAAGTTAACAATGACGATGATCTTGGCCAGATCCACTAACAAGCCTTGTTTACATACTATATGGCCCAATAGTATCCTGAACGGTGTTCCAAATATGCATTTCTTGATGTCTAGTGATATCTGGCATTG
The DNA here is from genome assembly GCA_009831015.1 of Picea engelmannii. Taxonomy (NCBI): domain Eukaryota; kingdom Viridiplantae; phylum Streptophyta; class Pinopsida; order Pinales; family Pinaceae; genus Picea; species Picea engelmannii. The sequence goes on from ML779941.1 coordinate 448,892, forward strand.
TCTACATCTCTTTAACATCAATCGTAGCACTTCCACATGGTTTTTCAATAGACTATAAACTGTCCAGTCATCCAGGTATACTTCGAGGAATTGATGGATGAATTCCTTAAATTCCGCGAAGACCACTCTGGAGAATATTGCGGGTGCATTCTTCAGTCCAAATGGCATGACTTTGTACTGATAATATCCCCATTCCGTCGCAAATGTGGTCTTGTGTCTGTCCTCCTGTGCTATCTTAATTTGGTGGTATCCTGAGAATCCATCAGTGAATGAGTAAGCTTCATGTCCCCCCACATTCTCTAACACTTCATCCATGAAAAATGTAGGGAATGGGTTGTGTAGGCATGCATCTTTCAACTTCCTCAAGTTGACACATATCTTGATCCCTCTTCCTTGTTTCTTGTCCTATACTACCATTGGGCTTATCCATTCTGATACCTCAACTGGTTTGATGACGCCGGCTTTGAGCATTCTGTCGATCTCATATTTAACTTTCTGTTTATATATGGGGTTCAGTTTGTAGGGTCACTGTCTAATAGGTCTCGCTTCAGGTATGAGTGGTATCTTCATCTCTCCCAGTTCTCCGGCTATACCCTTCATCTCTATAAATGTTGTGGGAAAAAGATCGCTATATTCTCACAACAATTATGTGATGCTTTCTACTGTTTGTTCATCCCAGTAGTATCCAATGCTGGCCATTTTGGGCTTCTCAGCTGTCCTGATGTTAACTTTCTTTACCTTGATTGGTGCGACAATGACTTCATATTCTATGGGTGGTCCTTCCACATATCTTTCACCTTCTACTTCTTTGATCTTAATGTCACGTGGGTCATCTTCATCTGGTGCTTCCTCTTATACATGATAACATGACAATAGTTCCTTGACTATCTATTTATTTTGTTGTTGCTCTTCTGTGATAAATTCTATTTCCAGTTCTTTGATGAATATTACTCATCTGATTCGTTTGAGAGTTGTGTCTATGTTGGGGTTCTCATGCTTGAATGAGAAAGTGATTGTGAAGTTATGTTGCAATGTCCTCCATGTTGTAGTTCCTTTGTGCAATTCTTGGTCTGTATACCAGTTTGTTGGTAGGCCCTCTAAAGTATGTATGAAGTGATGAGGCCATTCGTCTGGTGGTGTCATTTTCCACAATGTTTTTCACTTCACCAAGTATTCCGTTGGTGCCTCTTGTCCTTGGTATTTCAACTATTTGTTGTATTCCCGTTCTGTGCCGAACCTTATGCGCAGTAGTCGCTTACATTGATACTAGTCTGTAATGGTCTCTTTATGTGTGCCCCACCATCTTGTGGGTGTGGAATTAAGTGCTAATTCAAGTGCTAACAATCGTTGGTTTTCTAATACTTCATCTTCGTATTGTGTCAAGAATGTTTCCAAATCATTTAGTCCGTGGAAATTAGGTGGTTCTCTGATTTTTGTGCTTACCCATCTTACTGCGCGATCTATTCTTGAACATCTTCATGTGGATACTTCGTGTAGTCTTTGCTTTCAGTTTTCTAACCCGATGTTTGAGTCTATTGTGCATGAAATAATGCTCTGCCAACTGAGTACCCCGTCTGTAGTTGGGTTTACCTAATCCTCATCATTCGCAGTTGTTCTGTACAACTGGCTGATATCCTCTAAGTCCAGGCAAGTGGGTTCTACGAACCTCTCCCATTCCGATGGATCTAGTTGTGCTATGACCCTGGATTCTCCAAATTCAAATGTCATTTTCTTGGTTTTAAAATTGATTATGGTCTGGTTGTCAAATGCCCAATCCAGACCAAGCAGTGCCGGGTAAGGTGTTGTGCCGTCCACTATTTCAATGAATTCAAATTATTCTTTAGTGCGTACCCCATCAAGATCTACTGTCGCTCCTTTCATTCCACCTATTGGTAGGACTCTATGATGGTTTGCTAGTTTTAATTGGACATTTGAGTATCCCAGTGTTGGCTCTCCCATACATTGTCAGGTATTATTTGGTAGCACATTCACTTCGGACCCTAGGTCTAGTATAATGTCTCCCATGTTGAAATCCCTAATGTTAGCATTCAGTCTTAATTCCCTACTCGTTCTTCTTATGGTGTGTAGGTGATTGAAAGTTTTGGTTCTAGTTTTTTTCTATCTCGCTGCTACATTTCTCTAGTATGTTTTGTAATATTTTCACAGATCAAGGATCACTTAATAATTTCACGCATAATTGAAAAAATCCTTTGATTGTACTTACTTGTCCCTTGGGTTGCATTCCATTGGTATGATCCAATGATGGCGACATATCATATTCTGGGGCTTCCTTGCATGGTTGCACAGTTGAATTCGATGTTGTGTCCTCCTTCTAAAATTCGTGGTTCAATGTTCTTCTTTAACCATTGGTTCTATGCTGGTTCTTTTCGATTGCATCATTTCCTATTTTCGTTCCTCCACGAGTGACTATATTGATGTTTCGTCCATCATCCCTAGCTTCGAATGAAATCCACTGGACGTTCTGATTGTTCTGGTTCCTCTTTTCCTGAATCTTTACTAGTAGTGTCGTACATTCCTTTGTATCGTGGTCCGATGCGCGACAATACATACAAGTTGCTGGTGGAAGTGGACATTCCCATGCATAATGTCCCAGTTGCTGACAATTGTGACATGTGACTGGTCCTCTGCTGCGTCGAAAACCTCCTCTGGTTTGTCCTCCTCCTCGGTAGCCTGCTCAGTCACCTCTCGGTGTGATATACTATGGTGCCTGATTTTACTGCACAGTATTGTACTGGGGTTGTGCCGGGTTATATTGCGGCTGCACGTTATTGTATGGTTGTTGCACAGTATTGTACTGCTGCTGCGTAGTATTGTACTGTTGCTACGCAGTATTGTATGGAGTTGGGGCTTGATTAAACTGTGGCGCTTCTTTCCCAGTCATCATTTCAGCTTGTACCCTGTATGCATCTGATGTTATTTCCCGCATCAGCTCCATAGTTCTGTAATCTTTGTCGTTGTGGCCTACTGACTTACAAAAGGTGCAATATGAATTCTTTGGAACTGTCTGGTATTTTTGCATCATCGTGCAGTGATAAGGTTCGTGACCCAGTTTCTTTCATATTTCACACCATAATCCTCCCTGTGGTAGTGGATTTGGAATACCTGTTGCCATATACTACGCGAATGTTGGGCATTATTTCTTGTGGTGTCCTTCCATCCTGCATGCGGTGCACCAAATGACTTCTCGTTTGTCCTTGTTCTTATTTTGGTTCAGCTGAAATGTTAGATTCTTCAAATCCTCAATAGTTGGGTCCGTCTGTTGGTCAATAGCCTATGTCAAAAATTTCTATTGTCGTAAGGGATATTTTAAGTGTGGGAGTAGTGAGTTGACAAATAGGTGCCGATGCTGCATCTTGGTCATAAGATATTTTATTTTTCCCTTTAGCCACTTGAATCTCTGGTCAATATCCCATACAGATTCTCTTGGTTTCTGTCTTATCTCGATAATCTCGTTCATGTACTGATCCTCTAAGCTTGGATTCTGGAACTCATTGATCAATAGCTTCTTAATGTTTTCCAGTGTCCTTGTCGTCCCAGGGGAGATTTTTGTGTCTAGACTCATGTACTAGTCTAGTGCGCGGTTTCTTAGCATAATCTCTAGCTGCGTGAGCTTGGTATCTTCATCAATGATTTATTTTTCCTCCCAGATCTTTGCACAAATGAACAAATTCTTCTCAGGGTCTTATGCTTCTTCTCCTCGAAATTATGGTAATTTGATAGTGGGATCGTGTCCTGCCATTCTGAATATTGAACTACTTCTTCCTCTGCACGGTGTAGATACTTCACTAGTGCTACCTGAACTAGCTCCTCCATTTGTTGCTCCTAGGGTAGATGTACTTCGTGCTGTCGAACTTCCTCTGAACTTTGGTTGTCTAAACGGTGGTGTTCTCTTTGGTGTATTTGTCGCACATGAGTTTATGGTTTCCACACTCACATTAATATGGATAGGATGGCTTCCTTCTCCTCCCATTCTTGGGCCTCTCGTCTTCCTCTCATATGTTGCACACAAGATTTCCTCAATCTGCTCCACAACCTAGATATRCTCTACCTCTTCCTCATCGCTCACCAAGCCTTCCCTCGTGACTACGACTCTCTTCTTGGTATTCACCTTATATTGGTAGGGTACTCCGCTACGCGTCATTTATGATGACGCCAAGATCGACTTGAGTTGGTCGTCATCCATCATGAACGGGTCTAAGGGTTCCTCCTCCTTCCTGCCTTTATCCTCACCTCCTTCCATTTATCTTCTCTCTGTCAGTGTTTCACCCCCTTCCCCCATGCACATAGGGAACTTTAGCTGTCTGATTCCATTGTCATTACACCTTTGTTATATAGCAGTATCTTAATAAATTCATACAAGGATTGAATGTACCTTCCTCGAGGTCCACATAGAAATTATTTCTTTACTGCACTGTATGACTTCACTGTGTCAACTGCAAATTCGGTGATGAAACCTGCCACAATACTGTCAAGCCAAAATTCTACTGCGCGTGTGAATTTTTTGTTCACCTGCTGTAACTTTTCAATCTGTACATGAGTCCAATCTAGCTATCGGATCCGGTTCGTCACATGGTTATCCTTCAACCTTAGTATCCACTCCTGTAGTAGATGCGGAAAATCATAGAAAAAGACTTCGTGTAGATCAATAAACATGTATTTATCCAGATATTTGCGAGGTGTGATTCTAGGGTTTCTATTGTCTTTCTATGAAAACTCTATCTCTTTGGTTCTCAACCAACCTTCCATTTATGATTTTGTGGGGTTCCAAGGTCTCAACATTCCCTTCTAATGTCTCATTGGTCTTCTTGTTTCACTCGTTCTTTTCTCATTCAATCTATCCCATCTACTCAATCCTCTCTTGTTTCTTCTAACATGAAAACATAACCATTTGTTGGTTACTACTCTCCTCTACTGTCAGAGTTATTGACCCATGGTTCATGTCTTTTGGGTTTCCAACAAAGCCTCTAAAACTATCGACCCTCCTGGTAAATCAGAAGGCAACAAAGTACACAGAGTGCACTGTGCAGTCTCACCCGAGATAGCTTTAAATGGGTGGCTGTAAGACTCAGGTGTTTACAGCTTAGGATTGAGTATGAGATAGGGGTTTATTAATACGAGCCATATATGATGAATCGTGTTTGCAATCTACTATTACTCACGGGTGTGCATCTATATTTCAAAGGTTATTTCCTGAACAACACAATCATATTCCACAACAATGTATTAACTCATTCATTAAGCATAACCATTAATTACTGAAAGAAAACAAAGATATACATGCATTCATCACATTACACAAATATTACCGTGGTTCACCCCCTCCTGAGCTACGTCTACAAAGATTTGGCTCTTGGCTCTTTTATTATGGTAGAATCAACCTCTATATGATACTTGCGTATCTCTATTTATATATATTGGGCTCTTCAGCTATTTAAAATGTATTACCAAAACCATAACCCTATCGACGTTAGGTCTTCCTCCCATGCATGCATGTTGTTCTTCCTTCAACTATCGCTTTCCTTGTGCACTCTTTCTTGCATGCGCGTGTGCTGTGTTACCTTCCAGCTGTTACTCCGTTTCTGCACGCTTTATTTCCCATGATCATCCTTCTTTCCACTTGGGCTTGGTGCCAACACCATGCAATTGCGGGCACGGCCAAAGGTGGTTTGAGGTCAACCCTCTTTTCCCCCCACAATTCACTACCAACCTCCATGTGTCCTTTCTCCAAAACCATGGTTTCGATTGTGTCCTGCTCATGCAAAATTAAGACACGAGCATGTTCTGGCCCCACAATGCGATGGGACCATCGATCTCATGATCTTGATGGTGCTCCTTCAATCAACGACTCCGATCTATCTTCCTTTCCTGCCTTCTTTCCTTCGTCCATGCACGATCCTTATTCTTAACGACCAAGTGACATGTCGCCCTCCAAATCGACAGACGAGATCAATTTCTCCTTTCAGGCTTCGGGAGTCTCGATTCTCAAACTATGCTTTCTCTATGGTGCTTCCACCTGGAGTTCACGATCTATCGACACATGGTCTTCTCGAATCAAACGGTTGATATTCACTTCGGGTTTCCAGGGTCCGGGAGTTTCAAATCTCAAACCTCACTTTTTCCATACACCAAAGTTCTGGAGTTGACAATCCATTGACGCGTGTCCCTCTTGGATCAACGATCCTCATTCACTTTAGGAATTTGACCTTTCAAACAGATCAAACGGTTTATTTCATGAAAACAAATCAATGGTCATATTTGATCCTTACACTCATCCTTTCATTGTTCAGTTCGACGGCTAGGACTTAATCAATCATTGAGATGGACGACTGCCAAAACTTCTCCCTTCGAAACTTCAGGATTTCAACTTTTCAAATTTGCACTATCTTTCCACTATACTATGATCAACGGTTGAGAATACACCCGAAGTGATCTTTCAGATCAGAGGACTCGTGTCATTGCTGACGTGGTCTGCCACATGTCCTTGCTGAAGTGGTCTGCCACATATCCTTGCTGATGTGGTTTGCTGACATGATCTGATGACACAGATCTCCTTGATCTAACGGTCATCGTATGTTCCACAGATCTGATGGTCTTTATTCATTTCGGATTTCCGACTCTCCGGGCTTCGGGTTTTTCCAATCTGAAACTGAAAAATCTGAAGTGATATTTTTCTAGAGCTTAACCTCGCATATTTATACCCTAACTAAATGCTGTTCATCGATCATGATATTGGATCGATGGCTCGATCTGTCTGCGTGCAAATCTTATAGCTTATCCCCTTCTTCCACTTAGAATGATCCAACGGATGATGTAAATTCACATAAATGAGATCTCAGATATTTTAGCTCGCTTATCCTATCCTTCCACTTTAAAATGATTCGAAGGATGACGAGAATTTGGGTTTGATCCAACGGTTGATGTGTATTTGGATAATCAAATTCTCAACCCTTTAGCTCCTCTTATCCTATCCTTCCACTTAAAGTGTTCTGACGGTTGTGAATATTCTCGAAGAAGATCAACGATCAAGGATGGTTGTGGAACCACAACTTGTGAGTGATTTAACTTGTCACCGAAACTCTGAATTTGAAGTTGTGCGCTGTTGGTGAGTCAACCATAATCGTTGATCTTCGAGGCTATAAGATCTAATGGTCCTGACTAATTGCGGGATTGGAACTAGTGCGATATTTAATTCTCCTTCCGATATTTGCAATCTATCCCTGCCGTTGATATGGCGATTGCACATCCGATGGTAATAACTCAATCCAACTTAATCTAATCGCTTGTTGGATCAACCACAGTCGTCGATATCCAAGTCTATGAGATCTGATGATCTAGACCAATTGCAGGATTGGAACCAAAGAGATGTTTAATTCTTCTTTCGCTCCTCGCAATTCATCCTTGTAGTTGATCTGGCTTGTAGATCCAATGGTCACAATCCTCCAATGGTCCTCAAGCCCACTGTCACTCATATGACCGATGTTTGTTATATGAGACGATCAACATTGTCAATTTCTTGATCAGATGACTACTGAGGCTTCTCACCCTGATCTTACGATCTCTTTGACTTAGAAGGTTTTCTGAGTGTTCAAGGGTCTCAACCTTTGCTCCTTCTGTGAGTCTTGATGACTTTGGGTCTCATCTACGCATCTGAAAAATGATATCTCTCTTGAGATTTGGCAATGAAGTTAACCTCGGCCCTGGCGCACACTTGTGCTCTGCGTGCAACTCTGCACTATTTCTCCCGTGCTTGATTCCTTATGCAAACTCACAGATTCTAAGGAATCTTGCGCATGCTCCTTGTTCCTTCATGATAACAACTAGCTATCTGGAAACGCCAACTCTCTGCCCTGTGCTCGTGCTCCTGAGCTTGTAGAAAACAATTTCTCATGGTCTCCTGCTTTCTTGTTTGCCGTCATTTCTGCCAATATGCCATCGTTGTTGTTGTTCTTGGCATCAATGACAAGCACACTCTACCTGTAAACATGCCAACAATATCCCCCTTTGGCATTGATGGAAACCTTGAAGGACTACTCTGTTCTCCTTAGACCTCCAACTGTAGCATCCAGACCACACCTTTTCTGCCCCTTTGACATCAATGTCAAAGAAAACATGCTCCCCCTAAGCTATTGCAGTACTTTTCGGAGGTATCATATATTTAACCAACACATACTCCCCTTGATAGGATGAAATCTCTTATTTCAGTCTCGCAGAGTATTTGTATCTAACTCAGAATCTTCTCCTTCTGATTCTTGGACCTGTTCATCTTTAGCTTCAGCTGTGTCCTCTATAGCAGACTCAATATTGCTCACCTTTCTTACTGGGATTCCTTCATCAACCTCTCAACTACTCCATTTTGCTGTGGAGTTCCCAAGATTGTGTATTCTCTCTTGATCCCATGTTTATCAAAAAATTCCTTGAAATCACTTGACATAAATTCTCCTCCTCTATCTGATCTTACTTATTTTAACTTGTTTCCTGTTTGATTCTCAATTAAAGCTTTAAATATTTTAAATTTCTCAAATGCTTAATTTTTTTTTGAGAAAATCAACCCAAGTGAGTGTGGAGTAATCATCAATGATCAACATGAAGTAGTTTTCCTTCCCCATGCCTTCCTGTCTTGATGGTTCACATAAATCCATATGAACTAATTGGAGTGGTTTCTCTATTGAAGTAGAGCTCTTTGGATTTAAACCGTGTCCTAGTTAGCTTTCCTACTTGGCAGGGTTTACACACAAAATCTTGTGGCTTTGATAATTTTGGAAGATTTTTTACTGCCTCAAGATTTTTGAGCTTGATTAAGTGGTCAGAGTTTAGATGTCCAAATATCCTATGCCATAGCCATCTTTCATCATTTTTTCTTAGATGACACTCTTTTCTATCTTCTTCCAGTACACATGCATTATTATCTGTCCTTATGTCTTTAGCCACCACTTGTCCCGAGTTTACATTCTTTACCTTACAATCTTTGGAATTGAACACCTCTTCATAGCCTTTGTCACAAATTTGACTTACACTGAGAAAATTATGTTGTAGACCATCTACAAGAAGAACATCCTGGGCATCTCCTTTTCCATTACTCAAACTCGCCATCCATTTACCCTATATTTTACCTGGTTCATCATTTTCAAAGGTCACATTTCCTATTTTTCTTTTACTTATAGAAAAAATCTTATCCTTGTCTCCAGTCATGTGCTTGGAACATCCACTGTCGATATTCTAGGGATCTTTTTGTTTTTGAGCTGAAAGTACTAGAACAAATTTTTCACAATCTTTCTTTTTCAATGTGCTGGCATTTCTACCTAAGAGATTTATCCTTGGATCTGCTTTGTAATTCTTCAAATGGAAATTTGCATTTTTTTGGCTGAAGTTATGACAGTTATAACATTCGAGATCATCGTTCAATAGGTCAAAGAGATTGGTGCAACATTGTTTACTCATTGGTTGTTTAGTTCTATGTTGCAAAGATTGTTTGTTTCTTGATCTCCTCAGTTGCATGTCTCTAAAATTAATTTGACAATTTGCAATATTATGACCAAAATTAGAGCAGTTAAAAAAGTAACCATGGAAGAAATTTTGGTACCTGAAGGATGGCCTTCTTCTTGGCATTTGTTGCTCCATCTGCTGATGTCTTAGTTTTTGATCAGGGATCATCTTGTCCTCATTAGTTGTTGGTAGAGTATTCACATGGTCTGATTGTCTGCTGACTTGGAACTTGATCACCTTTACTGGCTCTTTGCTTTATGGTTGCTTGCTTCTTGAACCACTTACATAGCCGAAACCAATATTCAACAAAGGAGATCTCTGTTTGCTCATAATGTCAATTAGTTCTATTGAGGCTTTAATGCTTGGAATATTTTGGAGATATAATGCTTTAAACTTCTCCATCTCTTTCCTAGTTTTTACTACCTCTTCTTCCAAGGCTTCACATCTTGCCTTCTTCTCTGATAACTGCTGTTTCAGAGTTTCCTCTATTTTCTTTTCCTCTTCTAACTCCACTTTTAGTAGGGCAAAGTCTTCATTAGGTTTTTTACCATTATTTTCAAACTGCATCAACAATTGTTTTTGTTTTCTCTTCTTAAGTCTGAGTCTGCCAATCTCTTTTAAATCACTGAGTAGTTCACCTTCCATATCAACCACAACTTATTCATCATTAACATCACTTCCTGTGCTCTTATTATTGTAATCCTCTTTGGCCATAAGCATAAAGTCATTAACTTTATCTTCACAAGAAGGGTCACTCTCCGTGTCTCCTGAAAAGTCATCATTGTTTACACATAAACTTTTCTTTTTAACAAATCTCTTGGATTTGTACTTCTCTTCACCTTCAGATTTCTAGTCCTTATTGTGTGGACACTTAGATGCAAAGTGACCTATATTTCCATAGTTAAAACATTTGAGGGGAAAATTACCTTGATACTTGCTTGATCCTTTCTTTAGTCTTCTCACAAATTTTTCTTCAATTTCATCAGGCTCAAAATCCTCATTCTTATATGCTTTAAATGATGCTTCTCTAGAGGTGGGTTTATCTTTAACTATCCTCATTTCATATGCAATCAATGTTCCTAGAATTTGATCAAAAGGCAGAGCTTTTAGATCATTAATTTCTTCTATAGCAGAGACCTTTGGGTTGAACCTATCTGGCAGAGATCTCAAAATTTTTTGAACTAAAAATACGTCTTCAATCTTCTCACCAAGACCCTTCATGGAATTCACAAGCTCCTCAACTCTTAAGAAAAATTTATTAACTGTTTCATCCTCATTCATCTTTATTTGGTCAAACTGTAATCTGTAGGTTTGAATCTTGGCATCATTTACCTTATCATTACCTTCACAACTGCTAATGAGTTTGTCCCACATTTCTTTGGCAGATTCTAAGTGCATAAATTTTACAAATTCTTCTTCTGCAAGCCCACTCAAAATATCATTCATAGCCTTAGAGTTGAAGCTAAATTCTATCTTGTCATATTTATTAGCTAGTACAACTAGCTTTACATAACCACTCTCTACCACATCCCAGACATTTGCATCTAAAGCCATTATGTAGGTTCTCATCCTAATTTTCTAGAAGGCAAAGTTTGTTCCATTGAACAAAGGGGTCTTGTTGGTTGAAGTTCCTTCATGGCTAGTCATGTTTAAGCTCTAGGATCTACCCTTAAATAAAGGGAACTGGCTCTGATACCAATTGTTGGAAAACTGAGAGGGGGGGGTGAATCATTTGTTACTCTTCTTAAACAATTATTACCATTTTAAACTCTTTACAGAACACTCAATGATGATCACAATAATGCAGGGAAGTAAGCAATAGAATATTCAACATCAATCACACACATGAAATACACAGAGACATATATTCCTGAGGAAACCCATAAAGGGAGAAAACCTCTTCTTCTTGATATGATAAGTAGTCTTTATTTTCTGTACATTATCATTCTTATGAGCACTAGCTCATTTTGAGGCTACCACCTCTGATTTACAAGCAACAACTTGATGAGAGCACCAACTCTCTTGATTCTCTAGCACCCACTAGAAGGAAGCACCAACTCCCTAAGTGTTCCAACACCAACTGGATGGAAGCATCAAATTGTAGTTACACAGGCACCAACCTGTATAACAGAGAACAATAGTTCTCCCTTGGACCACCCTACCAACTTGGTTTTTATGGCTGCAACTAGATGGGAGCTACAAATCCTTGTGTTCAAGAACTCACTTTAAACTCCGAGGACAACAATCCTCCCTAGGACCACCCTATCACCCTGAGATATAAGTCTTTTTTACAGAAATTTATTACAATGATACAATATTGATCAATGACTTACCAGTCTCATCACTGTTCTGCTACACTGCTCTTCTATTATTCTTCTCTGTGTCTACATGCACACCTTATATTTCTCTTAATCTCTTAGATATGCATTTTGTTCTATGTCTTTCTTCTATGTTTTATGCTCTGTGCACCATTTCCATTCTCTATGCTACGCCTCTTCTGTTGGCTTTAGCTTCTGTGCACAACTTTCTTCTTCCCACATGAATAAATATAAAAAATAAGCAAAACATCTTTTCTCTATTCTGCATATATTTATCATCCCAAGTCCTTTGCCATATCACACCCCTAACTCTTCATTCTCTCTGGTGATCATACTGAGTCTGTTCTTCATCAGTGGTTATTATCATGAGATTCTTTCACTTCTTTGGCAGTTACAGTCTTTGACTCTCTTCCATTTGTCAATTGTTTCTATGATGAGTCTTCATTCCACTGGAAGTTACCTCGAGACTCTTCAGCTCCTCTGGCAATCACCCTGAATCTCTTCAAATTCTCTGGCAGATACAATCACTCTGTTCCATTAGTTGTAGAGAGTTATTTTGGCTTCTTTGGATTCTAAGCCCCTTCCTTCATGTGACCATCGACGGTTACCAAACACCTATTCAAAAGGCGCTTCCCGATCTCCCGAACTCCGAAGTGTAGCTTAGCGACATGCTAGCTCCTCACTCGATATGACCTTGGGCGATGAAATCATGTGACCATGCTATTGCAGGCGCGACCAAAGGTGGTTTGAGGGAAACCCACTTTTCACCCCGCAATTCACTACTAGCCTCCACGCGTCCTTTCTCCAAAAACGTGGTTTCTATTGCAGCTCGCTCATGAAAAAATAAGACACAAGCATGTTCTGGCCCTGCAATGCGATGGGACCGTCGATCTCACGATCTTGACGATGCTCCTTTGATCAACGAATCCGATATATCTTCCTTTCCTGCCTTCTTTCCTCCATCCACACATGATCCTTAGTCTTAACAAACAAGTGACATGTGGCCCTCCAAACCGACAGACGAGATCGATTTCGCCTTTCGAGCTTCAGGAGTCTTGATTCTGAAACTCCACTTTCTCGATGGTGCTTCCACTCGGAGTTCATGATCTATCGACACGAGGTCTTCTCAAATCGAAAGATTGATATTCACTTAGGGTTTCTGGGGTCTGGGAGTTTCAAATCTCAAACCTCGCTTTTCCCATACACCAAAGTTCTAGAGTTGACAATCCATTGATGCGTGTCCCTCTTGGATCAATGGTCCTAGTTCACTTTGAGAATTTTACCTTTCAACCAGATCGAACAGTTTATTTCACGAAAAAAAATCAATGGTTAGATTTGATCCTTACACTCATCCTTTCATTGTTCAATTTGACGGCTAGGACTTAATCAATCATTGAGATGGACGACTGTCAGAACTTCTACCTTCGGAACTTCGGGATTTCAACTTTTCAAACTTACACTATCCTTCCACTGTACTATGATCAATGGTTGAGAATGCACCCAAAGTGATCTTTCAGATCAGACGACTAGTGTCCTTGCTGACGTGGTCTACCACATGTCCTTGCTAATGTGGTCTGCCACATATCCTTGCTGACGTTGTTTGCTGATGTGAACTACTGATGTAGATCTCCTTGATCTAACAGTCATCGTATGTTCTCCAGATATGATGGTCTTTATTCATTTCGGATTTCCGGATCTCCGAGCTTCGGGTTTTTCAAATCTCAAACTGAAAAATCTGAAGTGAGATTTTTTCGGAGCTTAACCTCCTCACATATTTATACCCGAACTAAATTCTATTCATCAATCATGATCTTGGATTGATGGCTTGATCTGTCTACGATGCAACTCTTCTAGCTTATCTCTTCCTTCCACTTAGAATGATTCAACGACTGACGAAAATTCGCATAATTGAGATCTTAGATATTTTACCTCACTTATCCTATCCTTCCACTTTAAAATGATTCGATGGCTGACGGGAATTTAGGTTTGATCCGACGGCTAAAGGGTATTCGGATAATCAAATTCTCAACCCTTTAGCTCCACTTATCCTATCCTTCCACTTAAAGTGATTCGACGGTTGTGAATATTCTCGAAGAAGATCAACGATCAAGGAAGGTTGCAGAACCACAACTTGCGAGTGATTTAAATCGTCACCAAAACTCCACAACTTGAAGTTGTGCACCGTTGGTGATTCAACCACAATCATCAATATTCGAGGCTATAAGATTTGATGGTCCTGACTAATTGCAGGATTGGAGCTAGCATGATATTTAATTCACCTTCCAATATCCGCAATCTATCCCTGCCGTTGATCTGGAGATTGCACATCTGACGGTTACAAATCAATCCAACTTAATTTGATCGCTTGTTGGATCAACCACAATCATCGATATCAGAGTCCATGAGATCTGACGATCTAGAACAATTGTGGGATTGGAACTAATAAGATGTTTAATTCTTCTTTCTCTCCCCGCAATTCATCCCTGCCATTGATCTAGCTTGCAGATCCAACGGTCACAATCCTCCAGCGGTCCTCAAGCCCACGGTCACTCATATGACCGACGTTCGTTATATGAGATGATCAACACCGTCAATTTCTTGATCGGATGGATGCTGAGGCTTATCACCCTAAGCTTACGATCTCTTTGACTTAGAAGGTTTTCTGAGTGTTCAAGGGTCTCAACCTTTACTCCTTCTGCGAGTCTTGATGACTTTGGGTCTCGTTTGCACATCTAAAAAATTATATCTCTCCTGAGATTTGGCAATGAAGTTAACCTCGGCCCCGACACACACTTATGCTCTGCATGCAACTCTGCGCTATTCCTCCAGAGCTTGATTCCTTCTGCAAACTCACGGATTCTAAGGAATCCTGCGCACGCTCCTTGCTGCCTTCATGATAACCTTTGGCTATCTGGAAACTCCAACTCTCTACCCTGTGCTCGTCCTCCTGAGCTTGTAGAGAAAAATTTCTCATGGTCTCCTTCTTTCTTGTTTTCCTTCATTCCTGCCAATATGCCATCGTCGCTGTTGTTCTTTCCATCAATGAAAAGCACACTCTGCCTATAAATATGCCAATAGAACGTCTGGATGAGGTAGGCCTTTTATCTTGTCTTTCTAGCATATTTGTTTATATAGCATACTTGAGAAGAGAGTTGATTTCCACAGTCATTTTCGTCTGTTGTGGTTTACCCTAGCCATAGAGAGATTTTACTTGTAACAAAATTGGCAACCATACTGTGGATTAAATCTTCTTTCTTAGGGTTTGGAGTACTTTTCTCCTTAGATTTCTCTCGTTTCTATCGCATTTCTTGTCGTATCATTGCTTGACAACCTCTATTCACTCTGGGTCTGATATTTTCATCCTTCTCCCTTGTCTGGCCTTGTTTTTGAAACATATATGCGCTTTTTTCCTTGACAGTTGTGTACATACGTAGGCTGTCCCTCTGCAAGCTGTGTACATATGATCTATTTTTCGGCGTACATTAGCTTTCCTTGCTTGTTTGCTGGGTTTTGTGGTTGTTGGGTAGGATTTTATGTTTGCTGAGTCTTCTTAGGTCTCTATAGTTCTTGTTAAGTGCTTGTGGGATGACAGGAAACCTATCTTTGGTTGAATTTTTGGGCGGAGTATTTATCATCACCTTTTCATTTTGATTGTCCTTGTACATTTGGTTGGGTGTTTTGCTACTTGGTATCCTTCTTGAGTTATCTCTTTCTATACACAATATAGTTTATATATCAGGTTGCTTTTCAGTCCATGCATTTTCATTTTTATTATATTGAAAATACAAAAATATTAGGCATTTTGCATTGCTTGGAATTTTTGTCTTTTGATTTCTTGTCATTAGCTTAGTGCATGTAATGAAAGATGCATTTTTACTACAGAATTGCAGAGTTGAAATTGGAAATTGCATTTGTTTTTAGAAGCATATCATTCATTGAAAATTGAAGTTAGGACTTTGCATTATATTCATATTTACTTTTTTTGCAGAGTCATAACATCATGAGTTTCACTACCATACCTTTTTGAGTAATCACGACCACTAAAATTAACTCTATAATTTAAAATTGATTAGTCACAATTTTATTTTCTAGGGTGCACAAACTAGCTTATGACTTAGTGCCTTGGAATATAATTTTGTGAGTAAACTTCTCCAAGGCAATTAAATCAACATATGTGTCTGAGAAAGGGAGTGGAGAAATCCATTGTATAATTGGTAATATTAGGAGGCTCTGCTCACACCGGATTTAATGATGAGGTCATGTGAGGTTGGTTGAAGGAATATCCCCCTAGTACCTTCTTAGCATAAGAGATATTTCTGGGGATATATTCGTATCTGGGGATATTGCTAGTTCCTTTACCTCCGTGAGAGGCAATAATTTCAAGGTTTTGGGCTTTTCTACCTTGCCCATACGGTGGACCTGACTTACGACTACTCACTTGTGCATCGGTTATACATTGGTTTATTAGTTGCTTGACTTAGGTGCCACATAGGTTACTTGCAAGGGTTATTCTGCAAGTACCCTGGGTCAGATAAGGGTCGGACAACAAACAACCTTTATGGAGGATTACCTCTTCGGGGGGATCTGACCGACTGGTTTTTAATCACACAAGGGCCCTTATAACCGATTATGTTACCTCCGATCTTTATCAGGGATTCTTAGGCCCCTCTTGGGAGAGACATACATTCTTTAGGGAGGGAGGCTGATTTCAACCACTTTACCCCGTTTGTGTGCATATTGGCCGTTTGACTTTTGGTGTGATCTTTGATTACTAGTTGGCCTTAGGATTTGTTTTTTGTCTTTAGAGTCTTAAGTCATCGTGGATTCAGACCAGTGTCCCCGCCGACCCTGTCGCTTGTTACAGTTACCACTGGATTTCAAGTCTTTTCCTTCTAAAAGGTGTAGAGTTATTAGGCGTGGTACACACACATCCACTGTTTAGACTTGTGATTCTACAAGGATGAGTACTGAACCTAGTCTTCATAACACTGGGAGCCCTTCGACTCCCACACCCACTATAGTTAATGGCACCCCTTCAACCCCTGCAACCAAAATGGTTGTAGTGCCGGAGGTACCTATCATTACTATGGCTTGGTCTATAGTGAATGATCAATCTCTTGCCTCAAACCCTTTTGGGTTTCTTGGTCACTCACCGATCTATAATGTTCAATCCATCCCTATGGCATCTAGTCCTTTTTCCTATGGTATGCTGAAATTTACTTCGCAGTTTTCGAATGCCATCCTAGCTGCTGGAATAAATGCTAGCATTGGGCTTAGGGGCACTACACCTCCTTATACTCCATTTTCATTTGGTGGTTCTCAAATCCCTCAAACGACTCCTAATATGGGAGGCATTATTTCTTTTAACCCCGGGTCTAATCCTCTCACCTCAGGGTGGAGGAACCAACCTAGCGGACAAGCTTCTGCTCAAGTTCCATCCTATACCCCTACCTCCTTGGTGCTGATTCCGACCAATACGTTTGGAACGACAAATCCACCTCTATCCTCCAGATTCCCACCTAGAGGAGGTCAGTTTCACGCTTTGGGCAACCCCCAACCCGGATCCAATCTAGTTGGGGGCAATTTTTATAACTTCCAATAGAACATTCCTACTGGAATGATGCCCAACCAATCTTTTATGAATCATCTCGGAGGAGGAATTTACAATATAGGATAGGGCCATGGTTCTTACCAGAACCCTAGATGGGTTGAAGTTCCTCAAACACAATCTTTCCCAGGAGATTTGGGCCAGATGTCGCAACCCCGTCTCCCTTTTCTGGCCACGCTTAATTTGCCAGACTTCTCTAAGTTGATGAGAGACCCTGTAAGTCATGATCCTACATGCCCCCCCCCATCCCTACCAAGCTTCCTTCGGACATTCCGAAGTTCGAAGGTAAGAATGGTGAGGATGTTGGTGATCACGTTACTACCTTTCACCTATGGTGCTCCTCAAATTCCATTAATGATGATTCTATCTGATTAAGATTATTTCAACGCACCCTCATTGGGGTCGCTGTGAAATGGTATATCGAGATACCTAGGGGTGCATATGGGACCTTTAGTTAGATGGTATTGGTCTTCCTTAACCACTTCCAATTTCCGGTTCGTTACGATGCTGGCCTAGAACTTCTGTCGACTTTATGCCAAGACACCGCCACTCATATCTCAGATCATATCCAGGAGTGGCATAGATGAAAGAGGTTGATTAGCACCTCAATACCTCCCTTTATTTTAGAATGGTTTCTTAAGTCTTTTCACCCTCCTATCTCAAAGGATGTTGCTACTGCCGGGGTTACCACTAAGGAATAAGCGATTTTTAAAGCCCAACAACTAGATATGATATACGCTCAGTTTGGGATGTTATACCACATTCTTCTGGATGCACTGCGGTCAAATTATGACCCTAGAAAAAATCTCGGACCTCATGCCGATGACATTGTAGGTTCCGCCAATGTAAAATTCACAGACTTGGTGACAAGCCATTTGAAAGAGTTGTCTTTAAACCAGTCTGTAGGAGGGCCAAATTCATCTGTGTCTTCCAACCCCACTCAGTCGGTAAATGTACACTCCGTGCAATCGTCAAAAATCCCAAATGGTAACCAAAAACTAGGCGGGAATAAGAATAAATGATGTAATAATCGTAAGGGTGGGAAAAATAATAATAAACCCAAGGACAATGGTAATAATGAGAAGACGAATAATAATGTTGGAGAGGGAAAACGAGAAAGACGTAAGGTGAAATTTCCCTCTAATATTTGTATAGATGACCACCTTACTCATTTATGCCCCAAACTTGTGGAAGATGCAAGGCTATTAACTCTACCACCCGCTGTGCTGATGAATCCTTTCCCACACAACCAACACATGGCCTCGAGCTCCTCAAATGCTGGAAATGTGACTGGTGGGAGTCAAAAACCTCCATTGCAAGACGACGACCGTTTGTGTATCAATATGGTCGATGTGAAATTTAATGTAGCCACTTGATCTCGAGATTATAGTTCTTCAAAAGATATACCTAGTCTAGACTCTCCTCCTTCTCCTTCGGAGACGACTTTACAGATTGAAAAACTAGAGCCACCGCCTCATATTCTGAAAGGAGTACTCAAGCGCTCTACCCACAATCCAAATGCTAGAGCCGCCCAAAAATACTCTAGTGTTGAGGACCTAGGTCAAACCCCTTGTGCAATGTCGGCTTTGGAGGTACTCTAGACGTGTCCTTCATAGATGAATGCCTTACTATCTGCGTTAGGAGCTCTAGAACCCAGTGACTCAAAATTTATCAAGTTTGATGTCACATATGTGAAGCCTCGCTTGACTTACCATGTGGCATTCCAAATCCACGTGGAGTACTCAAAGTATACCATCAAACATGCGGTTGTTGATGAAGGTGCTGCGACTTGTGTGGTGTCCTTGATCTGTTGGAAAGATCTCGGTTCTATGACTCTTTCCAAGTCATCGAACATGTTGAATTCTTTTGACAGTCATTCCTTCCACCCTCACGATATTATTCCCGCCTTTCTGGTCCATTTAGGTGGGAAGACGATAGAGGTGGAGGTTGAGGTAGTTGATGCACCTCTTGATTATAAATTGTTACTAGGATGAAATTGGACCTATGCTATGGCCACCATCGTATGATTCGTCTTCTGTACTCTTTGTTTTCCTCATGAAGGGAAGATCGTGACGATCGACCAATTATCCTTTGCGTATGCTAGTCCCAATGCATCTGTTGGATAGTCAATCCCTAGGATCGACAATTCTCAGCCGACAACTAATAATATCGGTGTCAGAATTTATTCTTCCCTTATGGGTACTTTCAGCTTCATGACATCGAGTCATCACGTTTATGCCATGTCCAGTAGGCCCGTTTTGACAGGGAGGTCCATTCCTTTCCGCACTTCTTATTTTAGCGATCCATGAAACCTACCTTACCCGAATTTGTCTTGTGAAGGTCAGTCACATGCTAGAATGGCCATGCCACTATTGACATTGGAGATTGCATATCAAGATGTTCTTGACTCTTCCGTTGATCCCAATCCTGTTACTTCACCGACGTACAGGGATGATCTCGTTATTAGGCCCATGTGGGCCACTTCGTTTTCTTGTTCAAATGATTTCCTAGATGAGACTTTGCCTTCGGAAGAAGCTATCATATAAGCCATGAATGGTTCTAACAAACCTTGGGACGATATGCATCACTACTCTTATTTTCTCCCAGAGCTTGAAAGAATTGAACAAGATGATTTTCGATCTACTTTGAGTGAGATAGTCAGTCACACTGTAGTTCCACTTGATACACATGAAATTTATATTGAAGGAAATATGGAGAGTATTTATCCTATCGTCATGATCGATATCTCTCGTACCCCTGGCAAGATTGAAAACGTACATATCGGTGCAGATTGTTCACTAGAAGAAATCCCGATCTACACCGAACTCTTCAAAGAATTCTGAGATGTATTTTCTTGGTCATATGAAGAGATGCCAAGAATCAACCCTCATATTGTCGAGCATGATATTAGAACTTATCTAGATGATAAATATGTTCGACAACGTCTTGGAACTATCAATCCCTGGAAGTCCCCTGCTATTAAGGCAGAGGTGGAGAAGCTACTTAATGCTGGCTTCATCTACCCAGTTCCCTTGACTGAATGGGTATCCAAGCCCGATCCTATGAATAATAATCAAGGAACTATTCGTGTATGTATGGAATTTCATGAATTGAACAAGGCCTATCCTAAAGACAACTTCCCGACACCTTTCATCGATCAGATTCTCGATGACTGTACGGGGAGAAAAGTATTTTCTTTTATGGACAGATTTTCAGGGTATAACCAAATTCAAATTAAACCTGAGGATCAACACAAGGCGACATTTATTTGTCCTTGGGGTACTTTCGCATACCAGAAAATGCCTTTCGTCCTTAAAAATGCCGGAGCAACCTTCCAACGTGCCATGACCTTCACTTTTCATGATATTAAGCATATAGTTGAAGCTTACCTTGATGATCTTGCTGCTCACTCTTGTAAGAGAGTGGGTCACACTACACACCTTCAACTTGTTTTTGAAATATGTCGTTACTATAGAATCCGGTTGAACCCTCATAAGTGCATCTTTTGCGTTAGGTCTGGTCATCTTTTGGGATTTCTAGTTTCTAAGACTGGGATCATGGTAGATCCACTAAAGTTTGAGGAAATACTTCGATTGCCTCCCCCCCACACTATTAGACAACTTCGAGGTTTACAGGGGAAAGCTAACTTTCTACGTCGGTTGATAGTAAATTATGCCAATATCACTAAGGGTTTCATGCGTCTTTTGAATAAGGACACCCCTTTTATCTGGGATGAGTGAGCCCATGAGTCCTTCGATGCTTTGAAGAAAGCCTTCGTATGGTCACCTCTACTGAAGTATCTTGACTACAGTAGAGATTACTTGCTTTATATCACCACGTTTGAGGGGATGATTGCTATGGTTTTGGTTTAGGAGGATGATGAGTTCCACGAGCATGTCATCTACTATCTTAGTCGATCCTGAGCTTAATTATTCTCACATTGAAAAAATAGCTTTGGTTGTCGTTCACGTAGTCCAACGTTTGCGTCATTATATTTTACTTTGCAAGACCACTGTGGTTTTTGATATCAATCCATTTCAATACGTCCTTACTAGGTGTATCATAGGGGGAAAATATAATAAATGGATTGTTATTTTACAAGAGTTTGATCTCGATTTCGACTTTGTGAAATCCAAGAAATCACTAGTCTTCGCGGAGTTACTATCCGACTTTCCATGATTAGATGAGGATGTTATCCATGTTTATTCGTTCGTGGATGAACACATTTTTATTTTCTCGTCGTCCGACCCTTGGTATGGAGACATAGTTCTTTATATTCAAAATTTGAAGTTCCCTCAGCATCTCTCACGAGATGACCGACGATGTGTATGGTACCAAGCTAAGAATTATACTATCGTCGGTGAAACTTTGTATCACCGAGGAGTATAAAATATCTTGCATCGATTTTTAACTCACGAAGAAGCTGAGTCAGTCCTAAACGATTGCAACAGTGGGGCTTGTGGTGGTCACCTATTCGAGCTTGCGACAACCCAAAAATTTTTGCAAGCCGGTTATTTCTGGCCTACTATCTTTAAAGGTTGTATTGAAGTGATTAAGAAGTGTCACTCCTGATTGGTGTTCACTCGAAAAATGCACTCGCATCGAGCCCCTCTTCACCCAGTCATTACCGTCGGTCCCTTCACCAAGTGGTGGGTGGACTTTGTGGATTGCAACCCAACTTCGGTTGGGGGGCATAAACACATTATCATGGCATTCCACTACTTTAATAAGTGGGCCGAGGTCATGCCTATGATCAAATCCGATGGGAAGACTGTCACCTTCTTCGTATTCAATCAAATTATTGCTCGGTTCAGTATCCTGAGTGAGACTATCACTGATCATGACAGTCACTTTCAGAATGAAATGATGGAAGATCTAGCATCTAAGCTGGGGTTTAGACATGGTCATTCTTCTCCTTATTACCCCTAGGAAAATGGATAAGTAGAGGCTGTCAACAAGTCTCTCAAGACCATTTTGCAAAAAACTGTCAGCCAAAGTAAGTCGGATTGACACATTATGCTATATCCCACACTATGGGCATACCAAACCTCGGTCAAAACTGCTACCGGTATTCCCCTTTCCAATTAGTACAGGGTGTGGAGTCGATTTTACCTATTGAATGTGAAATACATTCTCTTAAGTTGGCAATCACGTTCCTACCTGACACTTCCGATCTCGAGCGATGCCTTGTACACCTAGAGAGTCTTGATGAGCAACATCGAGACACCTCTACGACTATCGAGGCGAACAAAAGACGTGTCAAGGTCAAGTACAATAAGTCTGTTTTTCCTCGATTGTATGCTGAGGGTGACTTGTTCCTCTTGTATGATCAAGCCACGGAACCACTGGGGGTAGGAAAGTTTAAACCCATGTGGCACGATCCTTATATTGTGCAATGGGTTCTAGAAAAAGGAGCCTATGAGTTAGAATATTATGAAGGGAATATGTTGGACGAGCCCATAAATGGGATCTACTTGAAAATATATTACACTTGAGCCCCAAGCTTGGGTGGAACTATTTGTGTACTAATGTAATTTAGTGTATATATATTTTCCCTTTCTTTTCATCTTCAACTTGCTTATCATGTTTTCCCTTGGATGGAAGATGTCAACGGAGTCTTCGGTATACCTAGGATTCAAATATGGAGACAATCGTCATACACAGAACTTGGCTTCTGCCGCTTGGGTGGTTTACTCACCTGAGAGTCTACTGGTGTCTTAAGGTGGCATATGCCTAGGGCCATCCACGAATAATGTGGCTGAATATAGCGTCATTATAGAAATTTTGTGCGATGCTATATCACATGGTATTCTCTCTTTAGAAGTTTTCCTGGATTCCCAGTTAGTAGTATGTCAGTTGAACAGAAGCTACCGCATGCGTGATCCTACCTTACTCTGACGATTCCTACAGGTACGTCTTTTAGAATGTCAGTTTGATTTTATTACTTATTATCACATTCCTAGGGGTTCTAATCATGTATCTGATGCTTATGCTAATTTCATTTTAGATGGAATTTGTCACATAACTAAAGAAAAGAAAACCATCTCATCAATGTACACATTGTAAATATAAGTAAAGTCAAAGACCCTGTTTTATATATATTTCAAAAAATATGGTGTTTATAGTACAAAATTGGGGCTAATACCCTCAATACATATACAACTGGTACTCCAGTATCCATGCAATCTATGCCTGTGGTGCCAGATGTGTGTCATGGTAACAAACTACAGTGTTTACGAGACGTTGAAAGAGTCATACCCAAGATCTGGGCACACCAACCACTTTTCGCTGAATGGCTTCTGACAGATCCTCTACCTGAACCATGGGAATCCTATGAGTTAAACGAGACAGGTTTCCCTGCACGTTTTGTAGGAATCTCTCAGCTTCTCCTCCCACTGCCTTGTCTCTCTGTTTCCTCTGTCGATGTCGAGGAATCCCTTCCAGCCGTCACAGACCCACATCTGCGTTACACAAATGTCTAGTTAGTACTTAAGTATCATCCAAAAATATATTTGTTTCACTATACAAAAATACAAGAAAATGAAATATTTAAAAAAACATTCGACATACCTATGTCACCTTAGGCGTTCCCTGGTGGGAGTAGGATGTCTGGATCCCATCTAAAGTTGATCCTTGCATAGGGATAGTCATCTAGGGAGATGACTTGTCCCTGCCACTAGTAAAATAAATCCTCATTGTAGGGTGTGGGCACCCTACCTCCCCCCTACTGTCTCATTACCTCGGTCCACCATGCCATGGCTAGATTTCAAGGTCCTCTCAGAATAATCTTGACTCTAGGTACCAAACCTGAAACCCGCTCGAAGAAAAAAATGCATAATATAGAGGGAAACCCAAAATTCCTCTTACTCCCCTATTTGTACTATGTCAACTAGCTCTTCATATTTTCCAGTAGTGAGGTACACCAGTCATATACTATGGGTCTCAAGAACTGTAATGCATAGAACATGAGTGACCTTGATTCCTGGTGCAACGAATCCAAACCTGTGATCCTGGTCAATACAAGGAAAACAATCTTCAGGCTGAGATTGTTTATCGCTCGGATAGGGAGTTGAATCCCGACCTTCAGAGTCCCTGCTACATAGTGGGTGTCTATGTACTCCTCTATTTTCATTTCTATCCCTACTCTCCATGATATGAGGTTTACAACCTCCCCCCCGATGTGATAATCCAGTCACAAAGTAGATATACTCTACTTCAATCCTCAATGGTTTCCCATCGAGGTTGAATATTTCATTCTCAGGGTCCTAGTAACCCACAAGCATATGAGGAGGCCCTCATCCCTTTGAGTGCCCAAAATTTATATAAGCCACATATTTTCAAGGACATTTGGGCCCCTAGATCTCGGTCCACAGCAGCATCAAACTCCTCATGCTCTCTTTCCCTCCATTCAAGTACCATCCTACCAAAGAAAAGTAAACTTTTGAGTTAGCAACCATAGAAAATCATTGATTGTGTGCTTGTACGTGAGACACTTCACTTACAATCGCGTATAGGGATAGGTATAAGAGCCTTGTTGTTTTCACAGTCGTGTATAACCCATCTTATACGTAACCTGATAAGAGACAACCCACGTACACCAAATTTCACAGTTTATGCCCTAAATTACTCAAAATTTGGAACCTAATTTAAGAATTTATTCCACCAGAAATGAAGAATAAGGGAAGAAGAGTTACTTGGTCCAGATGATTTTTGATTTTGTTTCCTGACGCTCCCGCAATCACCAGTTGAATATCAGAGTTATTTTTGTCCAGTTTTCACTATTTGGGTAAAAATCAAAATGACATAGTAATTTTTGGTTTTTGATAACAGTTTTTACCCACTTTATATAGTTTTGAGTCATTTTTTCGCTTAATGGACTAATACAAAGGTGGATTGAGTTGGTTTTTATAGTTTTCACCAGGGATTCTTGCGGATTTCAACATTATGTTGGCCGTTCATCACCATGGGAAGGTATTTTCACTACCCAACATATATGATAGGTATCCAATCCATCATGCATTTTCACATTATCCTATAACTATCACTTTTTATGCCTTAGGTACGAACCCATTTGTTGCGACACAAGAACTTCCAGCTGCTATAAGTAGTGTCGTTATCAAGCAGTAGAGACTTACCGACCATGGGTGCCCTAGTTAGATCCCTTGCTTCATTTGGTGCCCATGCAGAGTTTTTTTCCATAGGACCAAGAGTCCCTCATAGCTAGTACATGACTTTATGCTGAGCCTCATTCCTCACTCATAAACATGCTGCCTTATACCCCGAGGACTCCCAACCGAGTTTATTTTAAGCTCTTTTCCAAATCGTCTTCAAAAAGCAAAAATATTGCCAAGTGAACTTGTCTCTTTCACACTCGTAAATTGGATTTGAAATGACGTCTATTTGGCACAAGTTTATCCCTTTTTCACACCAAGTAGACTAAATGACATAAAAAAGGACATTTTTTGGAGTTAAGTTGTGATTGCATCTCATTCCCTTGCTTGCAGTATTGAGCCTATAGTCGGTTCTCTCTTTGTGTTATAAACCGTTTACCTGAGCATTTTTTGCATCCTCAACCAAGTAGAGCCTCATTTTTATCCTTCACAATTTGACACCCTATACCTAGGAGGGAACATTCCCCTGAGTGTCCATATCCCGCATGTATCTTCTTGCATTGAGAATAGGTATGTTCCACTGCTGGAACTAGTTTTTCTCACTTGCGACACTCGTTTCCTCCTCTGTATCATATCATTCATTTGTCTATGAAAAAACAAAAAAAGACGGGCAGGAAAGGAGTATTATCTTATATTGGAAGAATTCGTGTCACCTTTAAACAGAGCACAAAGTTATTTGAGTCCATTTATCATCATAATTTTGGGAATAGCATGGCCTTAGGAAGCTGAGCTCATTACAGAGTCGTCTCTACCGACTGGTTACTCTTCTAGTCCCTATAGAGAATTTTATTGATGCCTCCTGCATCTCACGGTTTCATCATTGGGTCTATGCTGCCATATTCCTCCATATGTCTCATGCTCTTATTCAAAGGAAGTCTATCAACTTGTGTCAGCCACTTCTTAGAACTCTTGAATTTGCATGTTGGCCATACCCTCAATTTGTCTCAGAATCACATGATACTGTAGTCCTATAATGCACCTTGGTCCTAGTTTCATCATTGGTAGGTATCCTTGAACCCAATAGTCGACACTTCATCATTGGTTATTGATTGGGTGGTTTCCCTTGTGTTCGATGACAAGACATATATTCACACATTGGGATTCGTGTAGTGTCTTGAATTCCATTAGCCTTATTGGTGGTTTCCTCGCCTTTGTAAGCAATTTTCATCATTGGCTACTATTAAAAGGGTGTTTTTCATGTACCACTTTCATTTGGCACATGTGAAAGATGCACAGGGTCGTTGGTTCATGAACATGTTCTTCGTCCGGTTTCCACCAAATCATGAAGCTCCTACTTTGTACCTCGTGCTGACTGATGAGAGATGACTTAATTCTCTCCTTTCAACTGGTCTCCTTCCATCGAATTCAACTCATCTATTCTGGAAATGAGACCTAGAGGCTTATGAGTACCATGAGGATTGCAGTCATTAGTGGCAGGTTCTCTCTCCATCAACAGTTGGGAATACATCAATGTCTCTTGATCAATGGATTCTTCAGGTGTTTGACACCGACTCCTTTATTCACACTTGAAAGAATGTACTCGGTGCCTTGATACCTACTTTCATTATTGGTAGGTTGTCTCACGTTTGTTAACGATATACCTCAATGACTGGTAATCAAACGATGTCTCATTGTGTTCAACCTCAACTCCTTTATTCACATGATGTAGACTTGCACCCTTGGCGAATTGTGTAGAAGACTTGAAGACACCAGTATGTGGCCACAGATTTCCTAAGCTATTTATTCCTTTTCATTGGACCAATACCTATATGACTTCAGTGATCATGGGAGATCATATTGTACTCCATTTTATACAGATATATTCAGATTGATTTTGAGACTAGTTCTACTGGGCCTTGTTCATGACTATGAAAACTTTTGGCATGTAACCACATTTGTATTTTCCTATTCATGGCCATAGACAATTGTTTGGTATATTTTCACATGGATCTGCAGTGTAATTCTATTGGCAACCATGTATGCAAAGTCAGTGCAAAATGTAATGACCAACTAGTTCTTCTAGCTGGTTCCCCATCACTCCACTTCTAGGTTGTTTATAATGTATTTCGGCCATCGCAGATAGTTCTCTGACCTCACACATTAGGGGGCATCTGTTATAGCAAGATTTGCCTCACCCTATGCAATATTGCACAAAAGGCCTTTTTCCATTTCCCTATGCAGACTTATCATCTTTGTTTGTAAAATCCAGAGCTAAAAATACATATTTTTCCACATGTACGCATCTTGCTTACTATAAAACATGTGTATACGCAGGCTGCTCCACTACAACCCGCGTACATTGGGATTTGCGCCAGAAAATGAAAATTAATGTCAGGTTTCCATGTCACGACATGAGATCTATGATCCTTGGCCTTCCATATACTGGAAACATTCCGACTCGACCCTTCTATTCCATTTTGAAGGCTATAAATGGGCTAATTCCGAGCTATGGAAAGAGGAGAAAGAATTCAACTTTGAGAGCAAAGTTACTCTGGAGAAATTATTTACTTCATATTGAGTCTGCATCCATTTGTCCTTTAAGTATGAACACAATGTTCAGCCCCCAAGCTCTTCCCTTATTGATTGAGAACCTCATTGTTTCTCTTTTGTGAGCTTGCCTTTGGTGGAGGATCGAAGTGGTGGAGGCCCGACTGGAAGGAACTTAGTTTCTCGGTTCTGAACCGTGCCGACACAGAAGTATGTAACATTTTCACTTCTGCTAATCATATATTAATAGAAATACTCTTTTCCCGTCCAATTGATATCTTGCAAATATTTGAATTATTATTCCATGGGCGTATTTGTCATGTTTATTAATGGATTATGCTATTGAATGTGCTAACATCATATAATATCACCATATGCTTGCTTTGCTTGGTTTTTGAGGACTAGTTGCAGGTATATTTATTTGGGTCGAGTTTTCAATGGTGGAATTCATCGAACGTCTAAACGAGGTAGGCCTTTTATCTTGTCTTTCTAGCATATTTGTTTATATAGCATACTTGAGAAGAGAGTTGATTTCTGCAGTCATTTCCGTCTATTGTGGTTTACCCTATCCAAAAAGAGATTAGATTTTCCTCATAACATTAGGGAAAACCCTAGATTCTTTAGGGAACAAGGCTGGTAAATAACAAGGCTCAAATCCATTACAATGATATACGCGTTAAGAGCTCAACATATCACTTGCTGAAATTGAACCTGGGTGGGGAGGATAACAACCATTCCTCCTAACCACCTAAGATAAATCCAATTGAAAAGTTTGTATTTCATATATGAAAATGTCTATCTATATAGTTCTAATACCATGCTATATGCAATGATTTTGGAGTGCTAATGTGTGTAATGATCAACCCCTATGATATAAGGGGTTGTTTTGGTTTGGTAGGTTTTCAAGTAGTTATTGGTAGGGATGACTCATAGATAAGATAATCACATTTTTGTTCTAAAATGTCAAACATGTATGTACTATGTCACCCATAGGTGACTTTAATATTATCAACGAAAACTTTTTTTAGAAAGAAAAATGGATACAATACATCATAGTGTAAAACCCTTACTACGGGAGATTGTAATACTTACTAAATTGTAGACTTGGCTGGAAGAGATGTGACATGTATTGTGTATGTATAGATTTATCTTAACCACAAATGTAGTGTCCCCAACCAAGCTAGGAGGGGAAATTATGTTTTTTGTCCCAAATTTGTTATTCCATCTTATGTGAATGTGTTGTTAATTTCTTACAAATAGTTTTCTCAATTAGGAATATTTTCAAACATATAGCATACATCCATTACACAAAAGCTAGAGAAGATAACATGACATCTTATTATGGACGGAAACTTCCAAAACCAGTACAATGATATATAATGGCTATAATCACAACTACATAATACTCCTAATCACACAAATTTAATGGCTTCCAGGAAGCTACACAATCTACTACAGAAAAAATACAAGAAAACCTGGAATGATGCCAATCCACTGTCCCAAGAATCTCCAAGCCCTACATTGCTCTGTTCCAGTAATATTCACCTTGCAAGCGACCTTCCAATCGAACCTGACTTGATCCCATCGCAAATCTGACCTGACAAACTACTCCAACCCTGATTTGCAGAGGTCCTTGTGGGATGACTGCTAGGCGTCCAACGGGGCCTCGCAGGACAACCCTTTATCAACCTGTGGGGATGTCTCTTCCCACATATGTGAAAAAACCTTCCTGGAACCTATAGATCAGACATTCGACCTCCTCCTGAAACTCACCACAAACACACTGCACAATTCAATATGTCTCCCAACTCTCTCCAACATGAATCCAAACACCACATTGAACCCCAATGAGAACTTTGGATGAATTCTCCTCTTGTCTAACTAGGGTGGATATTACACCACCAAAACTAAACCTGCGGTGGAAGGGTTTTTCCCAAGACCCCAACAAAAACGCTAGCTACAAGAGCACTCCAATAAGATATCAAATCATAAATCCAAAGTGAGACTCTACCCCTCCTTTTATCCTTTCTCCATGACTTCTAGAACTTTCCCTTTTTTTACCAAATCAAACGTAACTTCTAGAATTTTCCCCTTTTTGACTAAATAAAATATAATCCTTATTTTTCCTCCACTTTTCACTTTAAAAAGTCACTTTAATAATGATTAAGTAACTTATTAATCTAAAGTTTCTTTACTTCCCTAATGTCACTTTAAAAACATAACATTTCCTAACTAAGTGACATTAAATGACCCCCTTTTTACTCCTTTTTCTCCATTGACAAGCCATGAAAGTCCCTTCTACTACAAAACTTGGGAACCAAAAAATGGGGACATGACAACAGATAAGTCATTTAAGTAGTAATAAGTTTACACATAGTTTTTTTTAGTCCCTTTTGGTGCTTAATAGATCCAGGGTTAAGATGGATCTTTGTAATCTAACTCATGTGCAAGGAGTTTTGACCTATTTTGTAGTCTCAATAACCCCACCAAATTGGTCTAACTAGATTTGGGCTTCTTATAGTCTCGTCTATGCCCTTCCTCATATCATATTACTCCACATAGTTATGAAAATATATTCCTAGTGAAAATGTGTTCTTATTGTTGGAGTTACTTCACACACACCTAAGATTTATTTTTCCTAATATTATTCCTTGTTTATTAGTCATAATTAGTCATTATCCGGTCTCCTATATTTTAGGGGAGAATATTCCACCTAGATAATATTCTCTTTCAGTTGACACCTCAGTTTGACTAGTTGAGTTGAGTTTAGATGTTGCATTGGTTTTGTCACCATGCAACATTGGGATCATCGCCAACTCACTACTCTTTGTTCAGACAATTATCTGAAGAGTAGTTGACTAGTTAACTCAACTAGGTGGCAGTTCACTCCCGTAACTGCCTGAGAGACTAGACTAGGTGGAAATTTACTCTTGTAACTGTTGGTGTGTGTCCAGATAAATCTAGACCACCACTATGGCTCATTATTTACTCATGTATCCTATATCTATTGTAAATTATTCACTCTTTGAGTGTGGAATACGGTTAACGCAAATTCTTCCATTCTTTCTCTCTTGATTCTTCTTTCACAATTTCTCCCTGCAAATTTGTGCAGTATTTTCTAGCTAGATCTATTCTGTGAAGGTTCAACACATTTACATGGTATCAAAGCCATCAGACTGCTAAGAAAAAGATACACCAAAAATTTATTGCAGGTACAAAAGATTGAAGACAACAAAAAGATGGATTATTCGCCATAAATACTTCTCATGCCTCATAACTATTTGGAATGGAAGCCAAAAATTTTGTTTATGCTTGGATGCAGAGGCTTGTACCAAATAACTATGGCAATGGAAGTAGAGCCTGATACTATCGATGAGAAAAATGACTTTCTCAATAGACAAGATATGGCCATAGGATGTATCCTCTATTTTATTTATCCAGAAATTCTCCATCAAGTATATGATGACTCACAAGAATTCACTCCAAATGATTTATGGAGCAGATTGGAGGTTTTATTTGGAAATAAGGATGAATGCAAAATGTTGACAAGATAGAGAATGTAGAAAAGCCACTAGAGGATAAATCATCTCAATTTGAAGAGCCTTCTACACAAGTATTTTCAGAAATTTGTATTCCAATAATTGAAGATGATTTCTACTCCATTTCAGATTTGTTTTCTGAAATTCATGTGGAATATATATGACATGCATCTCAGGAGTCACATGCAGATACTTTTCCATGCACAATGCATGCATCTCAGGAGACAAAAAGGAAGCCGCTCACATAAGAATCCATTATGATATTTTATGAGCACAATTTGTACAAACAAATTGGATATTTGAATTCCTATCGGGAAAATATCCAATTTCAAAAAAAAATCGTCCGAAACTGAGTCCGGAAAGTGAAGTTATGATCTTTTTAAAATCAACAAAATTTCAGCATTTTTCCGGAAACGGCCGCACGGTTTTCAAAATTTCATGCAAAATTTATTTGGATATTATTCATTAAAAGAAGATAAAGTGGATATGTGTGGACATCTCAATGGTGCATATACTTCATCAGATCCATGCAAACATCTACATCTTCAACAAAATCTTCAACGAGCACAAACTTGCACAGTTGCAAGGTCTTCTTGGAGTGAAGGACAGGGTTGCTTAGCAACTGCTTTTTGTTCCTTCTCATTTTTTTTTTTTTTTAATGCATTGTAATTTGAGGGGGGGTTTTCCCCATGTGGTTTTCCCTCTTTCCTCATTTATTTCAGTGTATCTTTTGTATTTGGGTACTTAAAATGGCCTCGTAGCTGGGATCCATTCCTTATTTTCACCATAGTGATGTTCAGGGGGGGTGTTGGAGTTACTTCACACACACCTAGAATTTATTTTTCCTAAGATTATTCCTTGTTTATTAGTCATAATTAGTCATTATCCAGTCTCCTATATTTTAGGGGAGAATATTCCACCTGGAGAATATTCTCTTTCAATTGACACCTCAGTTTGACTAATTGAGTTGAATTTATATGTTGCATTGGTTTTTTCACCATGCAACATTGGGATCATCACCAACTCACTACTCTTTGTTCATACATTTATCTGAAGACTAGTTGAATAGTTAACTCAACTAGGTGGCAGTTCACTTCCGTAACTGCTTGAGAGACTAGACTAGGTGGCAGTTTACTCTTGTAACTGCTGGTGTGTGTCCAGATCAATCTAGACCACCACTATGGCTCATTATTTACTCATGTATCCTATATCTATTGTACATTATTCACTCTTTGAGTGTGGAATACGGTTAATGAGAATTCTTCCATTCTTTCTCTCTTGCTTCTTCTTTCTCAATTTCTCTCTGCAAATGTGTGTAGTATTTTCTAGCTAGATCTATTCTGTGTAGGTTCAACACATTTACACTTATGTAGGCCTTGCAAGAAGAGAAAAGGTAATTATATACCTCCCTCTACCTCCCCATTTAGATTCAATTTTTAAAATGGATTCTTCCCTCTTATACGACTATAGTACATTGAAAACTTATATGAAAATAAAATACCTTAAAGTAGCATTGAATTCCAACATATGACTGTGATCTTTCATAATCATTTGCAATTTATTTTCAAATTGGTCACCATATGTGAATTAACCCACTCTTTTGAATCCCCACACCCCACTCTCTCTATGCAAGAAATTTCACAAAATGGTAAACTTTTCCCACAATTGGGAAAGACATGGGGCGTGGGGAGTGAGGACATTTCCCCCCTCTCTACATGTAAGAAATTTTAAAAATGGCAAAATTTGACCAAATTTAACCCAATTTTGGACAACTGTGAGTAATTTTATGCATGGAGAGAGGGGTGGAAGCAACGTGGTTTTGATGTGAGGATGTCATTCTTGGAATTTTCCCCATGGAGGAGGGCATGGAGAGTGATACAATGTTTTTTGTAAATGTTCACTAAAATTTAACTAAAATTTAGCAAAATTAAACATATTTATCTTCTTATTTTTTGTAAAATTTATGAAAATTTTCTTCTCATTTATAATGAGAAGGTAAAATTTTAATTAAAATTTGTAAAGTTAAGGAATTTAAGGTGGAATTTTAGCCAATGCTCATCCCTTATAAAAATTAAAAAATCCTAAATATAGACATTAGGAAAAATTGGTAGTACCAAAATCACAAAAAACAAAAAAAGACGATGCAAAAAAGTAGAGAACTATATCACCTTTAAATGACAAAATAAAAATAGGAAAAAACCTTGAATAAAGAAAAACAAAATGGTGTTACTACATCAATACTAAAAAAATAAGAAAAATAGCCCTTGAATAAAATAGGTGATATCATGATACTAATATCACCATTTTTAAAAAAATCACAAAAAATACACCTTTTAGAAAAACCCCTATAAAAATATTATACATCGATATTGAAAAACTAAAAAAATAGAACCAAAAAAGTGGTGATAGTTGTGTCACCATTTTTTGATCTGAGACCGTATTTCAAGAATTTCAAACTAAATGAAGTAGTTTTTGGATTTGAATTCTCATATTGAGGTAATACTTCTCGTCAAATAGATAATTGTGGTGAGGAGACATTTCAGACTTTGACTGATTGAATGGAAACGAGCCTGCACCCATGCCTCACTCAATAGGTCAGTCATTAGGATTCTTTCAAATGCATCAAACCGCAATGATCAGACTATTTGTGTTCAATTTCTAACAACTTTACCCCTGAATAAGAAAAGGATTTTCCCTCTCTTTGAAAAGGAATTATGAGACAATATGACATCCCATTCCATTGTACAACCAGTGTTGACATGACAAGCATTGCCTAGATTGGTCCTACTACATAAAAAAAATCTAATATCATTAGGATCATAGTTAATTCATATTGGCAATACTTTTACTCAAAATTGTTCTTCTCAAGGTTATTAGTCCTTGCCGAAGGTGTAGAGGGACTATAGCGATCAATAATTCGTTGACTTCATATTAGTTTGTCCTTTGAATAAAAATATTTGCATAATCTCTATTGTTGGAACTAGAGAACTATTAACATTGATTTGTATATAGTAAAAAATACCATATATGTCATGATCTGATTGGATAACAGATTGGAGGTCTTATTGCCAACTTCACTATTCCCAATGTTTTATATGTTAGCATATCCAAAGTTTTTGATCATCTACGGTCTTTCTGAATTTTTACTATTTTTATTAAAATGTTTAGATATCCAAAGTTTTGAGCATCGAGAGTCAGGTTTTATTAGTTGACTTCATATTATTGTCTCCTTTGACTAATTGTTTTTTGCATAGTCTCTATTGTTATTATTATTACCATTTTTTTATTGTTATTATTATAAAATAATAAAATAATTAATTTGCATACGTAACAGACTTGCCACACTGCATTCTTTCTTAAATGTTTACACAACACGAGGCCCTTCGATGATCCTGACAGACTTAAATGTTTACCTAATAGACCTCACAACCTTAAATGTTTACTTAAAATGCCTGTTACAATACATTCTCCTCTGATTTTTTTTTTATACAATGTTGTTTGCAATGAATATGGGAAATATTGTTCTTCAACAACATTACTGGTTCACTGGTTGATGCTTGCTCATTGCTTGTTCATTGGTTTCTTGTTTTCCTGTTGGTCTTGTTGCTGTTTGCACGCTTGGGATTTTGCAACTGTGATTGGAACTATGCTTCTGTTGTTCCCCATTGACAAGTGGGTTTCGATGCCATGTTTACCTTCCTGTTCATTGTTTGCTGTTTTTTATTTCCAATTTGCAGGTGAAAATTTTCAATACTGGAGATGCCTGAATCAGAATCCTCTTGCAGAACATCTTTGTATGTGAGGAGAAAATAAAATTTCCTATGATTTTTTTGATACAATCTTGTCTGTAGTGAATTTGGCCAATATTGGTCTTCACCGTAATTCCTAGTTTACTGGTTGATGCTTTCTCATTGGTTCGATGGATGATGAATATTATTGTTTGATTCAACTTTGCAGAGTTGAGGTCCTGCAACTGCAGTTGGGCCTTTTGGTACTTGTTCAATTATTTGTTGTTTGTTTCTTTCTCTTGTTTGATTCAACTTTGCAAGGTTGGGTCCTGCATCCACAGTTGGAATTGTTGTTGCAATTTGGAGGCCAGGGGCTGCACTTCTGTCCTTCCCCATTTACTGGTGGGTATCAGTGCCACGGTTTCATTCTTGCATTACTTAACAGGCCTGTTACAATACATTTTTGTTCAATTTTTTTTTTTACAATGTTGTTTGCAGTGAATATGGGCAATATTGTTCTTTAGATTACTAGTTCACTGGTTGATTCTTTCTCATTGCTTGTTCAATGGTTTCTTGTTTACCTGTTTCTATTGCTCTTGTTGCAGTTTGCATGCTTGGGATTCTGCAACCGCGATTGGAACTGCACTTCTTCCATTCCCCATTGCTAGGTGGTTTTCGTTGTTATGTTTACCTTCCTATTTGTTGTTTGTTGTTTTCTATTTCCATTTTGCAAGTGAAAAACTTCAATACTGGAGATGCCTAAGTCAAAATCCTCTTGTAGACCATTTTTGTATGTGAGGAGAAAATTCGATTTCTTTTTTTATATGTCACTATGGGTGTGATGGAGGTGGGTTCTGTGTTGAACATTGGCATTCAAGAACAAGACGAAGACAACATTACAATCCTGTTTCTCTGGTTGTAGTAGTCACATAGAAAGATGTTCTGCAAGAGGATTTTGATCACTCCCAGTATTGAAAATTCTTACTTGCAAAATGGAAAAAAAAACAAACAACAAATAGGGATGCAACCATGGCAGTGAAACTTACACGTGAATGGGGAGCGACAGAAGCATAGTTTCAATTGCGGATGCAAAATGTGAACTGTGCAAACTGCAAATTTCTTAAATGTTTAAACAGTGGGAGGCCTTTACACGATCCTCACAGCCTTAAATGTTTTCCTGACAGGCCTCACAACCTGAAATGTTTTCTTAACATGCGTGTTACAATACATTTTACTCCATTTTTTTTTATAGAATCTTGTCTGCAGTGAATTTGGGAAATATTGTTCTTCACCAGTATTCCTGGTTGACTGGTTGATGCTTGCTTGTTGGTTCACTGGATGCTACTTATTGTTGTTTGATTCAACTTTGCAGAGTTGAGGTCCTGCAGCTGCAGTTGGGCCTCTTGGTACTTGTTCACTGGTTTGTTTTTTTTTTCTTGCTCTTGTTTTCTTCAACTTTGCAAGGTTGGGGTCCTACATCCACAGTTGGACATGTTGTTGTAGTTTACAGGCCATGGGATGTGATTCTGTCCTTTCACATTTACCGTGCATCTCAGTGTCGTGGTTTCATTCCTGTTCGTTGGTTGTTGTTTTCTATTTCCAGTTTTCAAGTATGAATTTTCAATACTGGGAGTGCCTGAGCCAAAATCCTCTCGCAGAACATTTTCGTACGTGATTACTATGACCAGATAAACATGAGTGTGATGCTATCTTGGTGTTGTTCTTGAAGGTCACTATTTGAAAAATATACCACCTATGTTGCAACCATAGTGGCATGGCAAAGGTTGAAAAATCTATGACAACTTCATTCATAAGAATACGCAAATAACATGAAATAAATCATATTGATACTATGCAAATGATACGTGCACTTGGAAATACATTTCTTAATCTTCAACAAGTGTCTGCTCAACAAACACTCGACATTTCACTTTCCTTTCCCTTGGACTGTGGTTCAAGGAAATGTGTCTTCACAAACACATCTCCACTTGAGAAATGCAAATTGGAACATGGTTTTACAACTGGGCCACCCAAAATACTACTAAAATAAAATAATATGAAAAATGTTGAAATAGATATAAACAACATCTCTTTGGACTTGAAATAGAGTTTCTTGAGCTCCAACTATATTTCATAGCCGAGAATGTTTTTCCGATAGTTAATGTGTTTCTATGGCTTCATAACTCATATTTAATGTGTTTCTATGGCTTAATAATTATGAGACTAAGTCTTGTTATGTGAGGGATAAAGTTCTTGTCTCCCTTTATTTTTCCTCTTCTATACTTACCTGTTTTTCCCTTTTCTTCTTCCCCTCTATTATCCGTTTTTGGTTCTATACTTAGTCATGTTTCTATGCTTGCGGGTTCCCGGGGTGGAGAACTGAAAAATCCTCATCTCCATCTATATATTCACATCACAAGTCCATCCGACCGCCGTTTGTTTGCATACTTAGCCAATATGACCGTGGGTTCACGGATAGGCGCTATCAAACTCTAATGCCCCGTATTCAGGGTATACATCTTGCACCCAAAACTTTGGTGATCTACAATTCGACTCCGGACTCCTCGAAATCAAAAGCCTGACTTTACCTATGATGACTCCATCTGACTGACCCACCTTTCCATACTTAGTCGAGTCTTCAAAGTTTCATGGGTTCACAGACTCCAGGGTTCACAAAAGTTTGAAAGCATTTTTCGCCATGGATGATTTTAAGGATGGAAATTTATTTTAAAATGTAGAAACCTTGGTGAATCTTACTAATTCTTCATATGCCAACTATAAATGTTTGGCGATATTTTTTTAAAAATATTCAAATTTCTAAGGATTTTATATAGTTTGTATAAAATTTTGGCGATTTTTAAGGTAAAATAATTTTATCCTATAATGTTTGGGTGAATAATTTTTAGAATAACGAATCTTGTTTAGGGAAAAACCATGGAAAATTAGGCCATGAGCGAAATTTAGCCCCTAAAATCATCCCTTTTTTTCGCTCCCCTCCATCCCTGCCACCTTCCTCCCTTCCCAATGCACATTAATTATGATTTTACTAGTGAAAAATCACCATACATGTTTGAAAATATTGGCATTAATAAGCCGAAAGCTCGAGGACATCTCCCATTAAAACGCATTAACGGGTGAATATTATGGGATCTGATGATTTTTTTGTGTCTATCTTGAAATGGAATTTTTTTGTTGTTGGTTATTTTAGTTTTTTTAAGGCATCATCATAGTAAGAGTGCAATATTGTTCTACCCCAATGTCATCCACAAAGGTGTTGACGTCATGTCCCTCTTTAATACTGTGCATATATTATAGGTTGTCATATTTGAGAATATGCTTGCATATGGAAATGTTAACTCATATGTTATTAGTGAAAACTCACCACACATATTCAAAAATATTGGCATTAATAGGAGAAAAGGTTGAGGACATCTCCCATTAAAACGCATTAAACCAATATTTACAAAAGATTATACTATCATCCTCCAACGTTCATTTTAAATACTTATTCCCATTTCCCTCTATCATTGAAAACTTGGGCTTTAAGGTGCCTTCCTTGTAATGTTCCTGGTCATCCACATGTGAGACAAGTTAGAGATGCCATTCAATCCCAATTGAAAGACGAGGGAATGGTTTTATGTGACTTCAACTTTGAGCAAAAAAAATTCTGTTAGCCAATAGAAACTCAGACACAAAAAATTCAAGTATCTTATGACTGGTATTCTCCCTGTATTCGATCCTTTGGTTGGTTGAAAGGTCTTCCTGAAGATTTGTATGTTGAAATTATTTGTTTTGTTACTGGAAATTGAAAGGGACTTTCAAGTCACCTGCAAAATTCTCCTTTGTTGAAGTATATAGCTTCTTCCAACAACACATATTTGACAAGTGTATCAAATCCTACAGACCACATAAGAATTTATCTTTCGCCAGAGGAGTCACACATATCGTGGCTTACAAAATGGTTTGGAATATTTGTAAGTGACGCCAAATGTTACTCCATGCACAAATATACTTAGAAGGAAATTATAAATTTGGATCCTCACGAATGTGAGAAATTGTATGAGTGGTTGAATCAACATCCTAAAATTACATAAGTTTCTATGTCAAAGTTTGTTGAGCGACTTCTGGGTGTGGTAACAGACTTGAAAAAAAGTCAGTTTCTTTGTCAAAGTTTGTTCACCGACCTCTGGATGTAGTAATAGACTCCACATACAATCAACTTTATATCACTACTGCACATTTTTTCACTATTCCTATGCATATAATTACATCTGGATCGAATAGCTTGGTGCTCTTTGCAAGAATATTGTCCTGGTAGTTGAAGGTGGGTATATAATCGGGGAATGAGGCTCTCAAAAGTTTCTAATGCCTGCATTGACAAGCAATTGGGAAACGTTAATGGGAAGGAATTCTCGACTATGGACTTTGCAACACTTTCTGAAGATTACTTTAAACTACCACCTTCTACAAGAAGTTTGATGTATTCGGGTAATGATTTGGTTTCTGAAGATCACCTTTTACTACCACCTTCATGTAATGATTTTGTTTCATTCTTTATAAGAGACCTTGATGTAGTAGATATTCTAGAGCTATTTCCACTGAATATCAATTTTCCTGTTGTTTCCCGTGCTTTGAATAAGGAGAATGCATTTCTTCTGTTGCAATAGATTCTATATTTGAAAAAAAATGAAAGTTTCTCGACGCTTGAAGTATTGACTTGTCTGGTTCAAATAAATCTACATGGCCTTGCTGCAAGCATCTCTCGACTTGTTCATCAGGATCACAGGTTGATAAGCACATAGTGCCTTCCTAGTCATAGAGTGCTTCCATCCCCAACTTGCGTTTGCACAGGTGCTTTTATTGCTACCTTCTTTCTTTGTCCTGATGGTGGATATTTATATCCCAACCAACATGATGGAAATAAACTAGCTCTAGGTAATTTTATCACTTCAGGGGATTTGAGTTGACTATATATTAATTTCAGTTAACTTAAATTTTTTTATGTGTGCAACCTAATGTTAGACATAGAAAATACAATTTCTTATTTTTTAAAATATAAAATAATGTATTCTTTTAACCCATGACTGTTCAAAAATTTTCAGGTGTTGTTTGGGATTCACGTCCTTTAAGGATGTTAATTAATTACATAATTAATATTGTTTGTGCCAATGCAATCGACTCATCGTCGACTATGTAAATCACATTAACATTGCAATGTTAGATAATAAATGTCTGGCATGTACCTAATGTTGAGGTCATCATTGCACAGGACACCCAACCTCCAAATATTTCCAGACTCACAACAACATTATGATTGTCTTGACAAAGCAACACTAAAGTCGATGCTCTTTGCAGGTCTGAAAACCTTGCAGTCTAAGTGCTTTGAAAATGACATGCCTACTTGTTCACTGCATTACCACCTTGCAATCAATGGCACTGTTCCCATTTCCACTGCCAGTGTCAATGTCCAAAGCTAAAGCTATCTGGAGCTTGGAGTCACCGCCATTGTGGATGCCTGAAGATGAAGCTACCTGGAGCCTGGGGTCACGACTTGTTACACTTGACATTAGTACCAGTAGTGATCTAAAGTTGATGGTATGTTGAGTCTGTTACTACATCTATAGGTTGATCAACAAACTTTGAGATAGAAGTTGGTTGTCTGTCAAGTCTATTACAACTTTGAGATAGAAGGTTCTGTAATTTTAGAATGTTGATTCAACCACTCATACAGTTTCTCACCTTCGTGAAGATCCAAATTTATAATTTCCTTTTGATCATAATCAGACATGGAGTAATATTTAGTGTCACTTCCAAATATTCCATACCATTTTGTGAGCCTCGATGTCTGCCACTCCTATGACGAAAGATATATTCTAGTGTGATCTGCAACATTTGATACACTTTCCAAATTTGTGTTGCTGGAAGAAGATATATACTTCAACAAAGGATCATTTTGTAGGTGACTTGAATGCCCCTTCTAATTTACAGGAAAAAAACAAATAAATTGAACATACAAATATTCAGGCAGGCCTTTCAACTAAACAAAAGATCGAATAGAGGGAGAATACCAGTCACAAGATACTTGAATTTTTTGTCTCATATTCTATTGGCTAAAATAATCCCCCCCCCACCCCCGGGGGGGCAGCTCAATTGGCAAGTGCCGTGAAAATGAAGTTCCATGAGGTTTCAAGTTCAATTCCCCCCCGACTTACCTTGTGTGCAGTATAAGGGGCATCATGGGCACACCTGGAAGTTATAGTGGTAGTGGTTGGATAACACGGCCACATGTAACGTGAGCACGTGCCCAACTAGTTGCTGATTCCTCCAGACCTAAA
>ML779941.1:491776-515651 GCA_009831015.1 Picea engelmannii
CTATTGGTTATGTGTTTGAACGAAATTTGCGAGTCAAAAAACACCCTACAAATTGGAAGATGCTTTACATTTGGACCATAAATAATCTATTAAGATATATTAATATGAATACTATTAGAATAAATATAAACACATTCTCTTTAAACTTGAAGCTGTCTTTGTGGACCCCCAAGTATATTACATAGCTGAGACTAAATGTTTGTTTCTCCCTTTATTTTACCTCCTCTATACCTACCCATTTTTCCCTTGTCTTCTTCCCTTCTGTTGACATAGGGGTAGACCCAGGGTTCAACACTTCAACAATGCACCACCAAAACCCTAACTACCGACCCTTTCGGCAACACCTACGAAGCAGATGAAGTCTCACCTGAGGTAGAAGCAGGGGTGGTTGTAGGACTCCAGTGTTTGCAACCTTAGCTAGGACACATATCTGTGATTACAATACTCTAACAAAGCACTTAACAATTGTCATTTATTAGTTCTTAACCTTTGTTCACAATGCATATAAACCCTATTTACATCACAGTGCAATATTCAACAAGATTCAACACATTCGAGAACTAAGCACATCAACATAGATTAGATCTAGCATCTCATTCACATCATTAGGAACTAATCTATCATATTCATCTAAGCATACATCATTGCACTAAGAAATAATCATATGAACCATAAAACAACCATAATGCAAAAAGAAACCACAACACAAGATATACATGGTTCACCCCCAGCCTGGGGCTACGTCCACCAACTCTTCATCTTCTTTATTATCTTTTGTCAATCATCTACATGCACAGAGCCTCAAGGTCCTACTCCACATAGGACATGAGATCTACACGCACCTCGCCAGATCCTCCTTCCCCGAGCTAGGTTACAACACAAAGCCTTTACACAGTCACTTACAATCACTGACACTTAGCCTTGCAAGTCTAATACAATATGCACAAAACATTTACAACTATCACTTGCACTTAGCACATTGGCCTTCACTTTCCATTTTTCACTTAACATCACACCCTTACTTACATCACCTATATTTCTATTTATACATTACAAAATGGGCCTAAACATGGGTAAACCCATGGGACGATATCCCCATACCCGTTACATAAGCCCAAAACCCAAAAATCCCTAAACAAGGGGCCAAGATCCTGTGATCTCTGCTTCGAATTGCGCTTTGCCTTTGATAGCCAATCGAAGTCCCAAAATAGGTCAAACCTGACCAAGGATCTCCAAAACTTGGTCAAGGGCCAATAGGTCCCCAACACTCACATGTGACTTGTCTTGAGTCACTCTGATCTGGGTAGCTCCGCCTCAAAATCCTTGAGCCTGGCTTGAGCTACTTCGAACTACTGCTTTTGATGATCTTCTTTTCCATTGTTCTCTTCTTTATCTACTTTGTCATCACCTCCTCCTCCAGGTGATTTTGAAGTAGTTTCTTCTGATGCACTACTCAACTGCTATACCTCTTCTGTCTTCTTCCTTCTGCTAGTTCCAGGTGTATCATGCCCTTCACGAGTAACCATCGGGCTTCCGATTAGTTCAGGATCAGACAATTATGTGGGGTCAATAGGGATAAGGAGCTCTGTAGACCATTCCTTAGTTATTTCTTCTAGGTCATCCTCTGTGAGTTTGTAGTAACTCTGTAGTACTTCTTTGTGTTCATCTCTGCGCGCAGTGATGTAGATAAAATGTCTGTCTGCATGGAACTTCACAAATGGCCTGAACATGTGCAGGGTGTTTGGCATTATACGAGGGACAACCTCAATAACGCTCTTTAACTGAAGGTAGTAGGTGTGGAACACCGCGTTTGATTTTCATTATTTTCCCATATCGCTCGAATACCAGAGTGAAGTGAACTTCGTGGCTAAGGGTTCAAATGTCTCTAGTTCAGGGAAGGTCACACCTTCCGGCATCTCCCAAGATATGTAGGCAATGAGGATCAACAACCAACTAAAATAGAACTCATAGCCCTGATC
This sequence comes from Picea engelmannii, assembly GCA_009831015.1. Taxonomy (NCBI): domain Eukaryota; kingdom Viridiplantae; phylum Streptophyta; class Pinopsida; order Pinales; family Pinaceae; genus Picea; species Picea engelmannii. The sequence goes on from ML779941.1 coordinate 493,756, forward strand.
CTGAGCTTCGCGATAGTTTTGGTCTAATTGGTTCACTAAGTACTTTTCCCAGTTCATCTGTAGCCCCTCCACACATTTCCCTGTGAGGTCAACAACAAACCCTGTGACTTGCGTGGGTCTGTTCTTCCAGACTAGCTTACCAACAATCAACTGGCAAGCAAGGCGCACTACACCATTCTAGATGGAGGCTACCTTGTAGCCTCACTTCCCCTTCTCCACATTGTCATATGTATATTTAATCTTCTGCACCAGGGCGTGGTCTGCAACCTTCCCTGGGTAAAAGTGTTGTGGGTCTGGTCCCTGCATGCTCAATCTGGTGATCTGATGGATCAACACCGGGTCGACGGTGATGCATCTGCCTAGCCATAAATAACTTCCATGGAAGCTCTATAGAAGGATTTTAACGCATGCGTTAACCTCCTGGTGCCTTCCAAAATGGGGTATTTTCATCACGTTAAGGATGGTGGATTGCGCGAGGTCCATAGTCCATGGTTGGGGGATTATCCTCGACTTCTTCCCCTTCGTCCTAGTCAAAAACCTATGAGGGGTGAGCATGATGAAGTTATTTTGATCCCCTAGGTTAAAGTCGCTGATATTTAGTGTCATGATCTTATCCAACTGAAGCTTGCCTATTCGTATCCCCTTTGGGAGGTACGCAGTGACCAAGGTGTAGTCGAAGTCCCTGGGGACACTGTCATGATTCACAATGCTAGACAGAGGCGGGATGTAGTCGGGCATGATGGATGGGATTAACTTCGCGTTTGCCAAATCATCTTGATGCTTGGTTCTTTTCTCAGCCACAACTCGGGATGGTCCGGGTCCATGAGCAGTTGACAGGGAGGCTTTCACTCCTCTCGTCGATGAAGCTTGAATTCCGATGGACATCACCTTCTCAGCCATAAGTTTGATGAGAACTTCTTCGAAAAATTTTTCTGCGACGTTGAGTTCGTCCGACATGCACACTCAAGATCAGATAACTCAGGTCAATAAACAAATGCTGAATACAATAGAACAGGTAGCGAAGTCTCATTAAGAACAACACAATAACAATGAGTTCTCTTGTTGGCTCCGATACAATTCGCGAAAGTGTGCTCGACGCAACAATCAACGAAATAAGTAGACAACAATGTAACAGATCCCTCCAACGAACAAGAAGCCTTCATCAATGCAGTTCTGTCCGTTACGACGCGGTCCCAACGGTCCGATGGTGAGCTTCCTGATCATAACTGTTGTTCTAACCGTTTGGGAACATCAATCTAATGGTTATAATGCCTCCAATGGTCATGTTGCTCTACCATGGCGAGGTGCCAATCTGAGTTGCTCTGATATTCCGACGAAGTTTGAATTCTGGAGACCTTCCTTCTAAGAAGTCTTCTCTGGAAATTCCTGTAATTTCTCCAACTTTGCTTTCTTCTTGTCGAGATTTCTAGCCTTCTTCCCTGTGATCCGCGTCTCAATATTCCTCTTTCCATTCTGATTCTTATCTCCTCTTGGCATAGTAACTTCGCGTTGTTGGTGGTCTTTCCTGGGGTTCAAGGCCAATACTTCTTCTCTCTCTGGGGTAGGTGCTATAATATCTTTTACAGACAGGTGTTTCAAATCTTCTTGTGTTCTTTCAACTTCGACATCCATATTTATAGTCCACAGTAGCTTCGACTGGTTTTCTTGTTCTTCCAGTAAGTGTGCTATTCTCTTAGCCATGAAGTCTCTTAATTCTTGGTTTTTATGTTCTAGATATTCCTCTTCTTTTCTTCAGGTTTGATCTTTCTCAATCCAGGGTTTTCCTAGAAACATAACAAATGGGGCGTTGTTCTCAATAAATTTAACAACCTCAAATTCTTCTTCTGTCGAAGTGCCATGAGCACTCATAGATGTCTAGGTAAGTCTTCCACATAGGGTTATCAGTTTTCCTCTAAATATTCCTATTCCTCCCAATGAAGGAATCATAGCAGGCTTTCCTAAAATTTCCCAAGTTCTTTCTGTCACAATATTCATCTGTGTTTCCTCATCCAAGACACAGTCTATGTCGAAGTCTCCTATTCTTGTTTCTATGCACTCTTTCTCTTTGAATATCTTTGATAAGTTGATATCTTTGTGGTCATTCAAGGTTTCTTTCATTTGTAGTAATACAATATCTAATTCTTTCTAGGGTTCTACCATGGTCTCAATTTCTTGGCCTTCCTCGGGGTTTTCTTGTCTCGTATTCATTCTTTCAACCTTAGAAATCATTCTAGGGAAATACAGAACGTCATGGTCCATAGCTTTACAACAAAGAAAACTAGGTTTTCTACCAGGGCATGCCTTAGCAAGATGTCCCGGTCTTCTACAACTGTAACAAAGAGTTAATCCTCTCTTTCTCTTAAATGATCCCCAACCTTTCTTGTAATGCACACTAGGATCATGGTGGCTAACCTGCAGAAAGTTATTCCTAGGATCCTGCATCCATTTGTTAGTCCAAACATTCTTTCTATGCATAGGAATAACATATCTTTCATTATTTCTATCAGATCTACTCATATCAAACCTTCTTTCTTCTAACTGTGCCCTAGTTTTCAGACTAGGACAAAATTTATCAAACATACCTAGATCCATACTTTCGAAACAAAATTTTCCACTTATCTTATCTTTAACAAAGCACAAATCTTTCAAATCTTACCTCTTTAATAAAAAAAATTCACTTAACCTTTATCATAGCACAAATCTTTCAGATCTTACCTCTTTTCTTCAAATCTACCTCCTTTCTTAGCACAGAGCTTCACAGTCAAGTAGAATACTACAGACTTAAAGCAACAAATCTATGCACATATCTTTCTTTCTTTTCGTTAGTTCCCAACAATCACAGTTTCAGGTCCCGACAACAGAACCATTTGTTGGCATAGGGGAAGACCCAGGGTTCAACACTTCAACATCGCACCAACAAAACCCTAACTACCAGCCCTTTTGGCAACACCTGCGAAGCAGATGAAGTCTCACCCTAGGTAGAGGTAGGGGTGGTTGCTGGACTCCAATGTTTGCAACCTTAGTTGGGACACAGATATGTGATTACAATACTCTAACAAAGCACTTAGCAATTGTCATTCATTAGTACTTAACCTTTGTTCACAGCGCATATAAACCCTAATTACAGTGCAACGCAGTATGCAACAAGATTCAACACATTCAAGCACTAAGAACATCAACATAGATCAGATCTAGCATTTCATTCACATCATTAGGCACTAAACTATCATATTCATCATTACACTAAGCACTAATCATATGAACCATAAAACAACCATAATGTACAAATCAACCACAACATAGGATATATGTGGTTCACCCCCAGCCTGGGGCTACGTCCACCAACTCTTCATCTTCTTTATTATCTTCTGTCAATCATCTACATGCACAGAGCCTCAAGGTCCTACTCCGCATAGGACAAGAGATCTGTGCACACCTCGCCAGATCCTCCTTCCCCGAGCTAGGTTACAACACAAAGCATTTACACAGTCCCTTACAATGACTTTCACTTAGCCTTACATGTCTCATACAATATGCACAAAGCATTTACAACTATCACTTGCACTTAGAACATTGGCCTTCACTTGCCCTTTTTCACTTAGCATCACACCCTTACTTACATTGCCTATATTTCTATTTATACATTACAAAATGGGCCTAAACATGGGTAAACCCATGGGCCAACATCCCCATACCCGTTACATAAGCCCAAAACCCAAAAATCCCTAAACAAGGGGCCGATATCTTGTGATCTCTACTTTGACTTGCGCTCCACCTTTGACAGCCTGCCAAAGTCCTAAAATAGGTCAAACCTGACCAAGGATATCCAAAACTTGGTCAAGGGCCAACACCCTCTACTATCCCTTTTTGGTTCTATACTTAGTTGCATTTTTATGATCATCGCTTCCCAGGTTGGTGGATTGGCAGATGCTCATCTTCATCTATATCTTCACATCATGAGCCCGATTGACCGCCGTCTCTTTCAATACTTAGCCAATTATCTAATCACAGTGTCCCAGGTTAGCACTATCAAACACTTATGCCCCCTGTTTCGTCATATACATATTGCACCCAAAAAATTTCGTGATTTGCAATTTATGCCTTTACTAGTGAGAACTCACCAGGGGTTAGAAAATATTGGCATTAAGAAACAAACAGTAGATGTTATTCTGTGAGATACTTACCCCTTTTTCCCTTTTCAGCTTGTTCCCCTCTATTATCCCTTTCTGGTGATATACTTAGTCACCTTTCTATGACTGCGGGTTCCCGTGTTGGTAGACTGACAGATATTCATCTCCATCTATATCCTCACATCACGAGTCCAATCGACCGCCGTTCCTTTCCATACTTAGCAAATTTTATGGCCGCAATTTTCGAGGTTGGTGCTATCGAACTCTCCTACTGCTTGTTCCGTGATATACATCTTGCACTCAAAACTTTCGTGATCTACAATTCCACCCCAGACTCCTCGAACTCGCAAGATTCACTCTAACTAGGTTCACAATTTTTTCAAAGCATCTATCGCTTCCTTCCATCCCCACTACCTTCACACCCTTCCCAATGCACATTAATTATAGTTTTACTAGTGACAACTTAACACACTGCTACAAAACAATTGGAATTAACAAGAAAAAACCTCAAGGACATCTCCCATTAAGATGCATTAAACCATCATTTACGGTATTCCGAATGACCGCCATTCCTTTCCATACTTACCCAATTTTTTCCATGTGTTCCGTGATATACATCTTGCACCCAAAAATTATGCGATCTACAATTCCACCAAGGGCTTCTCCAAATCGCAAGCTTCACTCTACCCGGGTTCACAAAAAGTTTCAAATAATTTATTGCTCTGTTCCATCCCCACCACATTCACTCCCTTCCTAATGCAAATTAATTATTCTGGCCTCTAGATTGCACTTCCATTGTTCTGTGACCTGCAAACAGCACCCGGACCTCCGCGATATACAAATTGACTGTCGGAATCCCACATCGTCCCCTCTTCCGTGTTACAAATTATGCATTCAAAAGTTTCGAGCCATACAATTTGACCGTCGGGGCCTCACGTCTTCTAGGGAACCCTTGTCACCCTATTTTGGATCCTCAGGTTGGTGGGTTCACGAAATATCCAATTCCTAGTCACTGTTTCCTAGGTCTGCCACTTTCGTACTTCTTTCCAAATATGTAAAAACAAAGGTTTAATGCTAAGAGTTCATCATTCAACAACTATAAATATTTTCATTAATAAGCAAAAGGCTCGAGGAGACAGTCACACTGACTATCCCTACACAACTTGTCTAGAAACATGTAGAAAATATCTTGCCAGGTAATGGGATATCTATTACAAATTTCAATATATTAGCGAAAATGAGTCTGGCCTACTGTTTCCCTATTCCATACTTAGACACTTTTTTGATTGCGGGTTCCTGAACTGGCAGGCTCAAGATTGTGTTTCCAATGTTTCGTGACTTGCAAACAATACCTGGAGTTCTGCGATATACAATTTTTCAGCTGGAATGCTCCATCATGAGCCCGACCGTGTGACGTTCCTTTCAATACTTAGTCGCAAGTTGGTTGTCTATTTATGACGTGGTACATTTCCATGGTTGCACATGGTGTAACCACTGTGTATCGAGTCTAGCCTACCATTTCCCTATTCCATACTTAGACACTTTTTTGGTTGCAGGTTCCCAGATTGGTGGGCTCAAGATAATGTTTCTAATGTTCTACGACTTGCAAACAATACCTGAAGTTACGCGATATAAAATTTATCCTCTATAATGACCCATCATGCCCTCTTCCTCATTACGCGTTTTGCGGTCAACACTTATGAGACATACAATTTGACCCTTGGGCCCTCACCTCTGCTGGTTATATCTTGTAACCCTATTTTGAAGCCCGACCGATCGCTTTCAATAATTATTCATTCCTTACTTGTTGTTCCCTATCCCCGCCACCTTCGTACTTATTTATGGATATGAAATTAGTAATCTTTAATGCTAATAGTTCGTCATGCAGGAACCGTAAAGATTTCCATTAATGAGTGAAAGGCTTGAGGAGATCTCCAAGAATTATGTGATATACAAATTGACTGCCAGACTCCCACATCATCCCCTCTTCCGTGTTACACATTTTTCACCCAAAAGTTTCGAGACATACAATTTGACCGTCGGGGTGTCACGTCTCTCGGGGAACACTTGTCACCCTAGTTTGAAGCCCGTCTGACCTCTTTCCATACTTGCCCATTTCATGGAATCTATTTTTCGGATCCTCGGGTTGGCAGGTTCACGAAATCTCCAATTCCTAGTCACTGTTCCCTGTGCCCGCCACCTTCACACTTCTTTCAAAGTATGCATCGACCAAGGTTTAATGATAACATATCATCATGAAACAACCATGCAAACCATCATTAATAAACAAAAGTCCCTATGAGATAGTCACATTGACTATCGCTACAAAACTTGCCCATAAACATGCATAAAAGATCTTGCCAGGTGATGGGATATCTATTACAAATTTCAATATATTAGCGAAAACGAGTCTGACCTACTGTTTCCCTATTCCATACTTAGCCAATTTTTCAATTTCGGGTTCCCAGACAGGCGGGATCACGGTTGTGCTTCCAATGTTCTGTGGTCTTCAAATAGTATCCGAAGTTCCGCGATATACAAATTGACCTTTGGACTGTCCCATCATGCCCTCTTTCGTGTTATGCGTTTTGCACTCAAAACTTCCAAGACATACAATTTGACCGTCGGGCCCTCACCTCTCATGGTTATACCTTGTTCCCCTATTTTTAAGCCCAACTGACCGCTTTCGATAATTAGCCATTCCTTAATTGCTCTTTCACGCCCCTGCGACCTTCATACTTATTTCTAGATATGCAATTAGTAAGCTTTGATGCTAACAACTCCTCATGTAGGAACCGTCAACATTGTCATTAAAGAGCGAAATGCTCGAGGAGATCTCCCATTAATACGCATTAAACCAATATCTACAGAGAGTTATATTATCCCTTCCGATTGTTCATCTCAAACATCATGGAATGTCTTTCATGGGTCATCGCGTTGGTGCGTTCATGAAATATCCAATCCTTAATTGCTCTTCGTCGTACCTGCCATCTTAGCACTTCTAAGTATGAAATTGATAGTCTTTAATGCTAACAATGCATTGTGCAACAACCGTCAAGATTGTCATTAATGAGAGAAAGGCTCGAGGAGATCTCTGATTCACAAGAACTGGACCAAGATTTGCGAAGAGTTATATTATCCCTTCCACTCTTCATTTCAAACATCGTCTAGAGAAAACGAACGTTCTCGTAAACTTATGACAACAGATCGAAAACAGTTCTATGGAGATACAATGAATATCTTCAGGCGTGATGACCATAACTTCCAGTGGTCCAAGGCATACTCTTACTATTCATCCCATTCCACCCATAATGAAGTGATTTGGACCTCTAGAATCGCTCATGTAGGCTGCATCCCTAGAATTTTTGACTATAAGGAGGTGGTCTCTTTATGCACCGAAAAATATATTTCAAGCCAAGGAATTATTCCATTGCATGACCATTCTCCTGTTTCTTTGTAACCTCAGGTATTTCGCAGGATGTTAAGATTGTCAGAGCTAACATTGACCTTCAGAGGATAAGACTGCAAGTAGTTCCTAGAAAAACATGATAACGGGTTGGACCTCTTGCCCGAGTTCCTAGAAGACCCGACAAAATTTTCTCAAGATATCACAAAATTGCAGGTCATTTCCTTTAGAAATCCATTATGGGAAATTGCCTGGCTGTTTACAAGAATAACGGGACATGAATCCACAACAAGCATTTCCCGCATGGTTCTTTATATTTTGTATTTCACATTCAAGGAACAATTCATTTTTGATTTGGGGAAGCTAATTTCCATTGAAATCTGTTTCCAATTGTCATGATTCAAATAAGAAAATAAATTTTATATGTCATCCTACTTGGTTTTCGTGATAGCGCATTGCTGTCCATTTCCAAAACTATCTCTGTCCAAGAAGATAAACTATGAGTTCAACCCAGTAACGTTCTGGTACTAGGCCTTGTGGAGGCACAATGCCTCCCATTGTTTTTATGAGGTTTTTAATGAATTTGTCTTGGTTTTCAAAGATTTATTGTTAGTAAAGGATGCTCCTCGTATGTCTACCCAGGAAACCAAGTTTTTGGATAGGAAGGGGACACTTGAACAAATGGAAAATTACAGTGTGATGATGATTTTTGGCTCCAAGGAAAATCCTTCTTTCCTTCCATGTCACATCATAGACAAGATGTTTGTTACAGAAATAGCAAGGCAATACAACTAATGGTTGCATTTTTTCCATGGAAATAGACAAAAATAGTTCATTCCTCTGCCTTGGAAAGTCGGGGACTTCGTGTTTAGGGATGTCAACAAGATTGACGAATTCACATGCCATTTCAACAATTTGAACCTAAGATATGCTGAAAGGCTAAGAGGGTTTGACCCTAATGGGATTTTTCTAGAAATTTTACTAGTGGTTGGCTTTAACATCTCTTTTATCCATCCATGCCTGAACAAAGACATAGACAATGGCGACAACACTCTTTCTCCTGATGATGGCGACGTAGAGACATTGCAAAACACAACTGAATTGTACAAACAACAAGGAAAAGGCTCTGGTGAGAAGAGTGTCCAGTCCCTGGCCAACACTCCCAAGAGCATGACATCACAAAGCATTGCTTCAAGGGCCCACCCCAGTAAGAAAGAAACCCAAAATTCTTCAATTAAGGAGGAGATAAGAACCCTCCTTGCAGAAAAATCGATAGTTCTCATGAAGAAGAGAAAAAATGTTGTAGGGCAGGCGGAAGAGCCCGAAACTGAAAGTGAGAACATACAACTTGAGACTGGTGTGGATGACGTGTCCCACAAAGTTGATCATCCCATGGACACGATGCACCATAGTTCGACAATGGAAATAACTGAGACCAACATCTTTGAAAAAGATGAATCCTTCGTATTCCAGAGTGTTGTTTTTGACATCCAATCTAAAAATTTAATTATTGAAAAGAGAGATGTAACAAATAAGAAAGGGAAATCTCATTCAAAGATTAACCTTAGGAACATCCAACCATCCCAAATCTCCTAATTTCACCGAGCAACCACAGATTCTCTTGATGATTCCATTGGAGGAATGGAAGTAGAGAATGCCAGATTGAATGACCGAATCAAGGAATTGGAGGAGAGTTTGATTCCTACCCCATTGTTTGCTATTCCTTTAGAAAAAACCATGTCTGCCACCCTTGAATCCAAGTTAAAAGGATCCTCCAACCTCCTCACATCCTTTAGAGGCTATGTGGAGAAGAATATCAAGAAAATAATGGAGTTAATTACCGAAGCCTGGGAAACATCACAAAATATAGCTTCCTTTCAAACGAGGGCACATGATTTGCATGAGCATTTGTAGGTGGATTTAAAAAATGAAGAATGTTTCTATCTAGAGATAGTGATCCCTTTTGGAAACCATGTCATCAACATATCAGATCCGAAAAGAAGACAAAAATATCTTCCCTCCCGAAACTGGATCAAACAATTAAAATCATGCTGGAAAGAGAAAGTTAAGAACTTACATCTCATGAAGTCCTCAGATCCTGATGAATTCCTCCATACAGAACGAGCAGGTGTGGGATTTGTATCTATTGCAGTGGTAAGATGAATAGGAGTCCTATACTCATCACTAAAGATTGGTTCTGTGGATCCCATATATGTTTCAGTAAATTCTCTCTCAGGTAACTGTGGAACCTCTTCGTCTATGATGTTCCCAAGGGAGTGTAAATGGAGTAAAAGTGGTTCGATAGGGGTTGCCGACACAAATGTAGTGCGAGGAGTGGGATTATCGACCGTAAACAAAGTGCCTTCTGGATTGTCTAACGGAGAAGCAACAACATTCCTAGCGTTAGATTGATTTTCCACCTCTCCACGGTAGTTGTCTTCTAGAGGGTTAGGAGGTAAGGGTTGGTAGCCTTCCGAAGGCATCACTTGCATCCTACGCAATCGACTAAGAAATTTATCATCTACAGGCTCAATTTTGTAGAATAGCAACACACACTAAAAATCTAGGGCCAACTAATGAAAATAAACAACATACGCTAATAAAATCTAGGAATCAAAACCAAGCAAACAAAACCTTCTCTCGATGACTGTACTAGTTGGTGATGAAATCCAACGTCATGTTATCAAGTCAAGAAGGGGCTAGGATATGGTGGAACAATTACAATGGCGACCTACTTAACGGACTTTCACCTTGGTGCAATCTTCCACGCAGTAATTGTGGATTTACCCTCCAAGGGGCTCGAGTGAGTTTGACCAATGTCTATTCTAGGTACAGTGAGACTTCCCTTCACCATCACCTCGTGTAAGTACCTAAAGATTATGGAAACTAAGGACACCAACTCACAGTCAGCCCCTAGGAGGGTACAATCGACAGTCCCATCCGAACGTATGGGAAGGATAACAAGTCCAAAATCAACTCGAGAGGCTCCCACACATAATCATGGGTATACCCTCAAGTGACCCCCAATATACGATCCGACCACTACAAAAAGTTGAACCACAGAGGGATAATCTCTGTAATTCTTCTGAATGCGACCTCGTGCGTAACCTTTGTGTGAGAGGGGGATCCCAGAAAGCCTATACGACAATTGGATTTTCTCTCCCTATCACAAGATGCTAATGTTTGTTTTGAAAAACTTTGGAGAGTTGTACTCACGGCCTAATCCAAAGTACTAGTCCTAGTCTAATGTTGGTGGAAGATTCTAAAAACAAAAATGTTCTAGATAAATGTTAATTAGCGATAATTTTACAATTGTTCTTTACTCAAGGGTGTATGAAATTGAAACTGATGGTATTGTGACTCAATTCCCCAAAAATGCACAAGAAAATGATAAACAATCTTTTCTTTTGATGAATGCCTATTTAAGGGAAAGAGAGAAAGTTCTTTTCATTATCAAACACTGAGATGCAACATCCTCATACAATTGTTTCTGAATCAAATCCAATGTAATGCTAAAAATTTCAGAAATTCCTTCTAATATCCAAACCAATCACTAAAATATGTCCTTTTTCTTATATGTGAATGATAATCAAATGTAAAACTTCTAATGTCAATCAGACTTCAGTATTAATCAATCAGAAGAAAACCTCACACAAACAAAAATAAACTCTCGTCGTGAATAAACAAGAAAGACAAAGATAACCAAATTTGCAAACAAGAACCAAAAAACCTCAAACAAAAGAGAAATGCTAGAAAACTGACCTCAAAGATCAAATGGAAAGGTTCATAGACCTTTGTATTTCCTCACAAAATCTTTCACTCAGTCAGATAAATGAGAAGAAAACAACAAGTTAACTCTAGGTCATCAAAGACAAAGAGTGACTTCTAGGTAAGGAAAGAAAATGTCAAATTTCCAAACAAAATAGGATCAATTCTTAGACAACAGGGTGTTGAAGGCAAATACCAAGATGTACTGAGAGTATGAGACTCTGAGCAAGTGAAAAAAGAAAAAAATGAACTCAGAAATTGAAAATCTAGAGGATTTTTCATAGAAAAGGGGGTAGCGCTCTCGTGTAAGGAGCACCAGAGCGTTCCAACACTCTGTGTAAGACCAACAGGGAGTGTTAACACTCTGATAGCAAGGGCAGGGGAGCGCTATGCTTCAAAAGTTTAGAAAAATGCCCAGAAACTAAAAAAATCAAGCAAACTCAGTCAATCAAATTGCATATGATGAAATCAAGAGATAATCAATAAGATCTAAGAATCAAAGAGACAGTATGGAGAAGTTCAAATGAGTGGGCAAAGGGCCAAAAACAGATCTAGGAAAGGAAACAAAAATTAGAGCTCCTCCCGAGTGGAGTCGCCAATTTCTGTTACAGGTGAATCCTCCTACGGACAAGTGAATTCCCTCTTGGTATCTAGACTCCTAAGGCCAAGATAGAAAAGTACTTAACATGGACACTGACATCCTTTTAGATCTAATCAAGATAACATACGAAGGAGAAGAAGAAAGATATGTACCTTATTAATGACGTTTGTCCTTGCAAAGTCCAGGCTGAGCTCCAATCCTGAGCTCCTCGATAGGTCCTGTAGAACAAACAAAGATACAATGGACTTCCTATTCTACTGAGATCATCTCAAATATGGATCTATCTACTGAAGACAAACTCATGTGGAACAAACATAAGTTTGAAATAAACATGCCAAGCATTGATTATTAATGAGAACAAATAAAAGTACTTACAATCCTTTGATGAAGGTGCAACAACTTCTTCCAGTTCTCCTTGTCCAACCCCTTTTCTCAAGTAATCTACACTGATTGATTTGATGACATATCACTTATGAGATCATAAGTTTGATGTAATTCTCAATCTCCACATCTTTTCTATTAATACCACTTATAGGATCATAAGTTTGGTATCAATCTCTAGTCTGTCTTTCACCATGAGGAGGCCTCCTTATATAACCTTGAAGAGGCCCAAACACTTGAGATATATTTTGGATAAGTTGAGGATTATTCTCCTTCAATTGTGGATATTCCCTAAGATCATTCCCTGACCTTCGATTCGAATCCAACCACCTTCAGAAATTGAGGGGATTCTTCCCTGTTTTAGCTCAACAAACCAAAAATCTGCTCAGAAAAGGTAGTGCTCCCCCAAAAGGGTACACATAGCTTTTGAACGCTCCCCCAAAGAGGCCCAGGGAGCGCTAGCACTCCCTAATAGTGGGTAGGGGAGAGCTTCCCTCCAAAACCATTTTTGAGTGGTTTTTCCAATGGCAAAAGGCTTGTACTCCTTGTCAATTGATTTCTCTTCTTCAAAACTAGTCTTTGAGGTGTCTCATGTGTCTTTATGACGTCGTTAGATGAACAACATAGGAAATATGGCAGTATGATGTTTGTGACACTTGTGGTCAATATGCGACACTTGCAGATAAGATGCGACACTTACAACACTTGTAATGACGACACTTGCGACACTATTGAAGTGAGTAATTTTGATGTGTAACATGGGGTCACCTCTCTCTCTCTCTCTCTTAATCCTTCAATCTCATGGGATGCTAACTGGAATTTTCCTTAACTCATACTTTAATTACACCAATCTCCCTTAATCCTGTGAAATTAGAGATGCATGTGCGAGTTCCATCTTGAAAATGGCTATGTTTCCCACATGGAGATTCCTTTCCAGGGGTCTTCTCTTCATAGTGCCACCTATTTCTTCAGAGTATGGACCTTCATTTGTCTTTGAATTTGGATGCGTTTGAACACATTAAAAATTTGATGATGGGGGGATTGTTTGAGGAATCTAGATCAATATTTGAAATCAGGCCCAATAAATAGATTGAATAGTGATAAGGGGGCTAGATTGAAGATTTGGGCACAATATTTAAATCAACCAAGGAAAAGTTTTAAACAATGAGAATGAGGCCTAATTTAGGAATTGATCTCAATCTTGAAATCATCCAAGGTAGTATTTCAAATAGTGAGAAGGGGACCCAATTGATAAATCCATCCTGATCTTGAAATCGAGCCAAGGAATAGCTCGAATAGTGAGAAGGGGGCTCGATTAAGGAATTGGGATTGATCTTGAAATCAGGCCAAGGAAATAACTATAAAAATTTAAGGAGGCTTTGATTTGGAAAACAAGATGAAAGAAAAGTTTTAATAAGGAAGAAAAGGCACATGTTTTAAATATTCATGAAGGGTTCTGAAGGATGAAAAGTTAAGGGAAATTTGGCTAAGTTTGAAGGAACCGTTGAGTATGCGAAAACTATGAAGGAAAAACTTGGTTTTGATTGTAATTGGCCAAGTAAGTTCTCTGGGCTCAACAAGGTGATGAAATTAACTCCTTATATGGGATGGATCCTCCCTATGAGGTGCCAAGATACAAACTCAAGGGTGAGTAATAAATGCCTTAATCCACTGGGATATGGACTCAAAATATACTTCTCAAACTTTGCTTTTGGATAACGGAAGCTTGTGTTGGAAATAATTCTAAAAAATTAACTAAATGATAAAATGATAAGAGTAAAATGTAGGGAATTGATTAAGAAAAGAAAAAACCTACATCCCTAACCTATATGGCAAGTGGGTCCACTAGGTGACATGGCACTGGCAATGGAACCATGTGCACAATTTTATAAGGTTGTGAGACTTATGCATGCATCAGGTTGATAGGGTGGCATATGTAAGTTAGGGTTTGGTAAGTAAAAAGACTAGGCACAACATCAACAATGACCATAAGATATGCCCAATAGGAGCAAACACTTCTTGAGGCACAATAAAGTTTGGAGAAAAAATGGTCAACATTGAAAGCACAATAGAAATGAAGGAAACAAAGGAAAACAATGAATAAGTTACCCATGTCCAATATATTCTTTGCTACTTTGCTTTATGGAAAGTCTCCTCCATCCATGCTACAACTAGGTTTTCAGGAAGAATAATTTCTTCAATGATTTTGGGCTCAAAAGTAAGTGCAGATGAAAAATCAGATTTGTCAATGAAGGTCAAATATTCACTTTTCATTGGATACTTAGATGTAAGATCAACGCTTCTATTCTCACTTTCACCATTATTACAATCAAGTATACCATCAAATTTCAAGCTCATATGTTCTAATGTTTGTGGAATTTGTGCCTCATCTCTAGCTTAATATTTGGAGTAGTACTGTTATTTTCTGTCATAGTTTCCTTTCCATTCTTCATTACTATGGCTACCTTGGAAATCCTCCCTATTATAGCTATCTCAGAAAGCTTCATGTTGAAGTTGAATGTCCCTTCCTCCATGATTAGGTTAGATATTTATGAGAAATATTTCCTCATTGTGATTGAGAGAAGCTAAATATACTTTCTCATCAAGCATGAAGAACTGATCACTCTCTTCATCATGTTTAGATTTTTGGTGCCGAGAATCATTGCCTTCTTGGATGGAAGCCTCTATATAAGCACTAGAATCTAATGATCCTTCATCAATGAAAATGTGTTTTTGGAGAGAAAGAGGTTCATTAAATGAGTGAAAGGTGTGAAACCAATTATAGTTGACTCCTAGATCAATGTCCAAGCTTGTATATTGTGTTCAACATACTGAAATTATAACTGTTTTGAATATGTCTCATGAAATTCAAAGAATTAGATAATATTATTCCAAGCTTCATCCAACTAGAGGCTTTGATATTTTTTTTTTGTTCAAACTTGGGACAATATGGATAAAATTGGGCTTGCGAGGAAGCTTAGGGAACCATACCATCATAAACACCAAGTGTATAATGATCTTAATTGTGGGCAATAAGATTGATGAGAAGTAGACAATATTTTTGGTCAGTGTGAGGGAATTTTAAAGATTTAATAATTATGTTAAAATATCCAATATTTTTTTATACTGGACTTGACTAATAATAAATGATGATGTTATGATAGCATTTGAGTGAAATTAGCTCTAATTTTTATGCAATTTGAACAAAAATTATTGTAATTAGTCATATGCATTGAAATGTATTTTGTATAGGCTATTGAAGGACTCCCAGATGAAGAAAAGGATAAAAATTTGGTTACTATGTGGAAGTGTTATAAAAAAATCCACATGTTGCAATTGAAAGGGTACAAATGAGATGCTGCATATGTATACGAGGAAAGATACATCAATTTATATTAATTTCATCATATTATGTAGTTAAAAATGGTGGTATCATTTAATTCATGATATAAATTTTGAGCCATTGCCATTGTAGGATTTGCATCCTTTCCAATGAGTTTCTTTGGTTTTGTTCTTATTATTTAGAAGATGAGATGATTCCTTATATGCATGTCCAAGGGACCCATGCTCTATATATGACTAGGTTTATTCATCCTTATACTTTGGGATGGTTAAGGAATGATGTAATGGAGTGGAAGCATAGGGAAACAATTTTTTTGAGTAGAAACTAAGGAGGAGGAAGAGGAGTTGCTAAGGAGTATAGAATGGCATTTTAACATGATAGAATGTTTCTTGTAAATGAGATGATAGCATAAATTTTCAATCTTGTTATGATTTCATAAGGTACTTTCCAAAATTTTAGATAAAGAAGATTCCTACCTTCAAATATTAGAATCCAAATTCATGTTGAATATGATAAGTCAAGAAGTTCAATGAATGAGGAAATCATAGAATAGTTGGCATGTTGTTTCCCTGAGGTAACTTCTAGCAGAGATAGAGAGAGAGAGAGAGAGAGAGAGAGAGAGGGATGGAGAGAGAGATCCATGCCTTGATAAAGATAGAAGAATTAATGCGAATCCTTTTCGAGGGGGAAACCTCTTTTTACAATAAAAAAAATGTATAATATGATATGATACTAAAACTTGGTCCCCTTGGTATATATATAGGAAAAAAAGGATACAATTACAATTAAAGGATCTAGCCAAAAACACCAATATAACAATATAAATATAACAACTAAATATGTACGGATTTACATGGGGATTTGTCCATGGATGAACATGCCCCTCCCATTCAAACAAGTGTTTCCCTCAACAATTGATTAATCATGGATATTTTTGCATGAATAATTCATATTTCCATGTTGCTTCTTCTATTGGTAGGTTCTTCCACTTGATGATGTACTTAGTAATTTCTCGATCTTGAAGCTTCTTAACCCTTGTTTTGAGGATTGTTTCTGGTTCTAGTACGATTTTCCCTTATTCAATGATATCTGGTAAAATAGTTTGAACTTGGATACTTTCGATGATTACCTTCTTTAAGAAAGAAACATGGAAGACTGGATGGACATGTGAATATGCATGTAACTCCAATTTGTAATCTATACTTCCAATCCTCTACGCCACCTTATAGGGACCATAATACTTAGGTACTAATTTATTGTCCTCCTTTTGTTTCTTGAGGGACATCCATTTTTATAGTTGTAGCCTAAAAAATATCCAATCCCCCACGTCAAACTCCCTTTTTCTATGATGTTTATCTTCTCATTGTTTCATCCTATTTTGTGTTGTAACCAAGTTGTCCTTCAATAGTTTGAGAAACTCTTGTTGGTGCTCTATGTGGTCCTCCACTACTTGAACCTTCACTTCCCCTTTCAAGGGTGATGTAATGGATGGAGGATGATATTAATAAAGTTCCATAAATGGGGACATTTTCAATGAAGTATGGAAGGATGTGTTGTACCACCATTCTGCTAAGGGAAACTACTTTACCAATTGTGTATGTTTATTAGATGAAAAGAAACAAATATACCCTTCTATAAATTTATTCACAATCTTATATTTCCATTTAGATTGATCATGGTAAGAAGAGATATGATCCAATACAATACCAAAACAAGAAAATAATCCAATCCAAAAATTATTGTGAAAATTGGATCTTTGTAACTTACAATAATCGTAGGGACTCCATGTAGCTTCTTAACTATTTTCGTGAATTCCGTGGCTATTTTACTTGCTTTAAAAGGATGAGAAAGGGAGAAAAAATAGGAATAATTTGTGAGTTTATCCAATGCTACCATAATGAAATTATTTTTTTTGGACTTAGGTAGATCTGTAATAAAATCCATTGAAAACTCCCAATGTTGACTTGGTATAGCTAATGGTTGTAGGATACTTGATCTCTTGATTGTCCCACCCTTATTATGTTGGAATACCACACATTTATCCACAAAATTTTGAACATCATTTTTTACCTTCCCAGAAAAAAGTATTTCTTGATCTTGTGGTAAGTTTTCAAGAACCCTGAATGCCCTCCTATAGGAGAAGTGTGCACTTCCAAAAGGATCTTCTATTTGAGTTGGTAATTCTTACATAAATATAGGCACTATTGATACCACATTAAATCACTGCCACATAAATTTTTCTAATGCACCCACTATTGATCTTGCTTCTTCCACCCAATTGGATTGTAGAATGGAGAAAATGCTCAGTAAACCCTTTGTGTCTTCTTCTTTCCTTAAGAGTTGTCACCATATTTTGTTTTCCTTTTCTATATATAATTTCAAAGTAATAACCTAACATATTTGTAACCCATTTTTGTTTCTCTTTCGAAGATAATCATTTTTCCAAGAAGAACTTCAATTTATCATGATATATTTTGATCCAAGTGGATATTGGTGGCCACCAACCTACTCCAACTGTCTCCTCTTGTCAGTTTTTAGTTCAACACGTTCTTCTGTACTTCTTTGTAATTGTGGGTTCTACACTTATGGGGCTGTTTGAATCCCTACACACATTCCAGGTGGAGACTGGTGGCCTCCCACCTAATCCAATTGTCTTATTTTGGAAGTTTTCATGTCAGCACATCTTTCTGTACTTCCAGGGCCGTTTTGGGGCCCTAAATAGTGTTTTTTTGGCATGCCACAGTCAAACTATAGACAAAGTCATAGTTTGATGGAATAATGCGTATTTCTAAAAAATACCTTTCCAACGGGCTATCACACACCTAAAACATAGATCGTATGCAAAAGTTACGACCCCGATAAGTTAATGTACTAACTTACCCAAATGGGGCCCACATGATTTTTGGAATTTCATATCCTAGGGTCAGGTTTTTGGATGTCATGTTTATCATAAAAATTCCTTCAGAGCCTCATTGTAATCATCTTCTTGCGAATGAGCGTAGTCGTCACATCTCTTCTCAGAGATAAAGTTGTTGGACACACCTACCACACTTAGAGGGGGGGTGAATGAGTGGGGATTTTTTTCCCAAAACTTCCCTCTTGCACAAAAACTCATCAATTAGCATTCAACATTTATTCATTACCCATTGTTTTCATTTATAACCAGTTATATGTGAGCACATATCAACAACATATATCAACAATATATCATCAACAAGTCATCACCACAATGAACACAAATAACATAAGATGTATGTACAATTTTCTTTTTATTACGGACTACAATCCTTGGGGTTTATCAGGAACAACTGAATAGAGTACAACTCTATAAGAGCATCAGCTCTATATGCAAGACTCAACTTGCATTCTCAGCACCAACTGAGATGAGGCAACAATCCTCAATAGATATCAATGATCCGTAGGACCTTTTAATGACTATGGTTGAGTTTTAATTTTGCATGCGTTAATTATCCAATTGAGAAGCTTAATGAAAGAATGAGGAAATAAGAAGAATTATGACAGCCATATACACATGTGCAGATCTGAAATGAAATAATAGACAACAAAACATAACACACATATTGATAACGGAGTTCGACACAACTTTGCCTACGTCTCCGGGCCTTTGTCTCTGTGGGGGAGGCTTCTTTATTTCTGTTCAAAATCTCAAAATTACATCGCAGCAGTACCAATTGGCTACAAGACTGATCTGGTCATGTTCTTACAGATCTCTAGAACCCTGCAAAGAAAACGACACGCAAAACGGACGTCCGAAGCTCCCAGAAATGGCCCGCAAGCATCTGCTCCTCAATAGCTTCTCTGCATAAAAATGGCTTTGGCTTGGCTTCCCTTCAACATAACTCTGCTTTTTCTGTCCTTCATGGCCTTAAATAGGTCTGGTTTATATAGATCTGAAGTTGGTTATCCATCCCCAACTTCCTCCCAAAATTTGGGCTCCAAAAATGCCCAATATCTCCCAAAAATGGAGAAAATCAATTAATATCAAGCATAATATCATTAAAAATCCCAAAATATTGGCAAAAAACCCACTTTGCAATATAATTAGGCATAATACCCTAGGGTTGGGCATGCCCCCCCTTATTCTCGGTCGTATGGAAGGACATGTGGCCAAGCGCCAACCCAAAGGGTTGTGCGTTGGCCCCCCTTTCCCGAACTCTATGGTCGCATGCGCCATTTCATGGAACCATGTCCTATACATATGCCTCAACCGTTGGCTATAGCACTGGTCTTATGGCGGAGGGTGCACCCCCATCCAAAACTCTCGTGCGGTTAAAACTTCCCCACACTCCTGGTTACATAGAGCGGTCACATGGTATGTTAATTGCCGAGGGCTGGGGCTAAACCCCGACCCTTTTCCCCCGCCGAATAATACATAAATCGAACATAAATATAATGTCTACTACATATAGAATAAGAACTACCCATGGGCCAGGCAGTTAGCCTGGTCTTGCCATTCCGTTGCCTGGAGGAGAGGTCGCGGGTTCAACCCTCGGCGAAACCACAAAATTTTACACAAAACCATTAGCCAACCACAGGGTGCCACGTGGCAGCCCATGACTGGGCCACGTGGCACACCAACAACCAACCAAAATATGCCAAGTGTCAATTGATGGATGCCCCATGTGTCTACCATGCGTCAAGTGTTGTACGCCACATCACCTGCCCAGTTAGCTGCTGACGTCATCCCGTGCCACGTGTCACCCTTACAGTGGTGACACGTGTCACCCAAAGATTGGTCCAACTGTTTGCCCGTACACCACATCAGCCTGCCATGTGTCACCTCCAGGAATTTCCATATGTCATCTCCAGGATCTTCCATGTCATCTGTACGGTCATACGATCTGTACAGTCATCATGCCACGTGGCACTGTACGGACTATACAGTCATCCCCTTTTTTTGCTTGTTTGGGTTTTCGAACATAACACAACATCTTCCACATACAGAGCCTGTTTGATGAAGTAAATATATGGCCGGAATCAGGAAGATGAGACAGACGCAATGGCGCTGGTTTCATCACATTCTGAGCACTTTCATTTTTGAGCATTTTTAAGCCTGGTCAGGCTTCTGGATCAATCAATCTATACCATAAACAAGAGCATCAACCATGCACCAACCTGTGCCAAACAACCTGTAATCAACCTGTACCATAAACAAGTGCATCCAACCATGTACCAAGTATATACCAATCATCTTTCAACCACTCATTAACAATGAATCATCAATATGTACCAACATCATCAACTATACACCTCATGTATGTGCCAACTCATCAACTGCTTGTCTCAACCATGACTAGTTTTGGATTAGTCAACAACCCTAACTTGAAATAATCATAACTTTGTACCTGTACTGAATAAAGATCTGAAAATGATACACAATGTTCTTCAGTGTGTTTTATGCAATTTTTCCAAGTGGCACTACTTGGAACCTCTCAGAAAAGGAGTTATAGAAAAAATGGCATACCTTGCTGAATTCTGGCTTATTCTAGAGAGAGATCTTGTAGAGCGTTCCCTGCAAAAAATATTTGATGAATAGATCTGAAACTGTTACAGAGAATACTATAGACTGTAATATAACCAACACAATTGGTCTCGCTAAATTTGGATCTGTTATGAAGAAGTTATGACATTTTTACCCAAAACACCTGATTTTGACTAGTTTCAGGACTAGCCACAAACCCTATTTTCCACGGAGTGTAACTCCCAAACTAAAATGAACCACAAGCTGAATTTTTAACCACAGATACTTGGCTATGTTTTCTCACTTTCATATCAATTTCAGGATCTGAATCATTATAGAAAAAAATTTATAGCGAAAATGGTGAGATGAACTGTAAATAACATACCTTAGAAAGCACCATCAAAAGAATTTATCCTTCCTTGCATTTCGGCCTTCTTTTCTTCACTTTCCTCAAAATTTCGGCTTAGATATCCTTGGTTACCTCAATAACCTATAGATATCTAATATCCTCAAGTGTTCCACACCAAAAATGCTCAAGAAGCTCTCCATCAATACTCCAAAATATATTCCCACAAGAAGCTCTCCATTGATCCACAAAAAGGATGATCTACAAGAGACCATTGCTATATTATTTATACTTTTATCCTTTAGGTCACTTAACCCATTTCTAGGTCACTTAACCTATTTTCCTTATTTTAGGGTTAACCACTTTTCATAAATAGAAAGTTCTCCAATACTTTAACATTTAAATATTCCTTCTTGATTTTGTCACCTTACTTTATCAT